>BGPR01046929.1:0-11919 GCA_013235015.1 Araneus ventricosus
AAGAACTTATTTTGATTTTACATTTTTTTTTTTTTTTTTTATTCTATTTTTGCACAATAGCTTTAGTAATTCATGCAGTGCAATGAAACCAGTATTGTCATTATTTCGTCTAACTATATATGATAGTTAAAATTACACTTCAAAAAAAATCAACAACTATTTATGATATATTATTAAATAGCAAGTATTCACTTGGAGAAAACAAAATTCTAACCTTTTACTTCCCTTATGTTTTTAGAGCCCACAATTAACAACTTTTGATTGAGGCACCCCAAAATGGTCCTTCTGAGTACCCCCCCAGGGTACGCGTACCCGCCAGATTTGGAAAACATCTGAAAAGTATCTGCCGAAATGGGGTCTCGTTCCACTGCACCCTGATTATGTTATATATGTGTCACAGACAGGTTTAAACTGCTCGGAGAAAAACCCAAACAATCATTCAGTCTTATTTGAACCTAGTTTATATCTTCTATCTGCATAGAAAATTGATAAATTTAAAAAAAAAAAAATCTGTAGAGAATATTATATATCTTCATTCGCATAGAAAAATTTTAAAAAATGTGTAGGGAATATTAAGTATCTCTATTCGTATAGAAAATTGATAACATTTTTTAAAAAATTCCATAGGGAATATCTTTCATTCCATAGAAAATTGGATTAAAATTTATAAAAAATCCGTAGGAATATTATATCTTCATCTGCATAGAAAATTGATAAATTTAGAAAAAATCTAGAAAATATATATCTTCTATAGAAAATTGGATAAAAAATCTTTTAAAAATTCCATAGGGAATATATCTTCATTCGCATAGAAAATTGGATTGCACTAAAAAATCTATAGGAATATTATATCTTCATTCACATAGAAAATTGATAAAAAACATTTTAAAAAAATTGCAGGGGAATATTATATCTTCTATCTTCGTATAGAAAATTGATTAAAATTTTTTTAAAAAACTGTAGGGAAAAATTATAATTTGATTTGCATAGAAAAATTGAATAAAAAAAATTTAAACAAAATCCTAGGGAATATTTTGCCTCATTCGGCATAGGAAATTGATAAAAAATTTTTTTTTAAAAATCTTGTAGGAATATTATATCTCATTCGCGTTAGAAAATTGATTAAAAATTTTCAAAGAATCCGTAGAAGACATTATATCTCATTCATAGAAAAATCGGATAAAAAAAATTAAAAAACAACCGTAGTGGAAAATTATATATCTCATCTCGCATTGAAAATTGGATAAAAAAATCTAAACAAAAAAACTGTGAATACTTTATTTTCATTCGCATAGGAAGTTGATAAAAAATTTAAAAAAAATCTGTAGTGAATATTACATCTCTGCCATCACATAGAAAATTGATAAAAAAATTAAAAACAAATCTGTGAGGCGAGGTAAACGCAGAGAGCCCACTAATACATTTATTCTGCTGGAAACCACAAAAAACTAGCGTCGATAATCTCTATTTACTGATGAAAGTGAAAAGTCAACCTGAACTAAATACAACAAAATAGCAGTCGGAAAAAAGGTGGAATTCCATTGTTTTGTTTGCATTCCTGTGGAAATTTATGACCGGTCTGTCGGCGTTCGGAAAGATAACACGCGTCAGATTATACATGGCTGCTTTCACCGCACTGCAACGTACTGAGACTACCTGGAATTATTTCCGATAAGAATTTTGCTTATTGTTATTTGTTATTGTTGCGGGAAGGATGCTAACTCTTTCTCAGACTCGGCCGCCGACGCGACGCGATAGAAAAAGGGAAATATTCTTTCAGACATGAATAATCGCAATCGCGTTGTTTGCATTTGCATTATTTCAACACGTCCTCGACCAAAGCTTTAAATTTAGTAAAAAAGCATATACCGTTCATCGGCTGAAATAAGAAATCGAAAAGCAGGACTTTGAGTTATGACCATTCCTTAACATAGTAAATCTTTCCTTTTGTGAACGTAAAGAATCTAATGAATAAATTTTGAAAGTGCTTAATTCTAAACTATCATTCAAGAAAACGATTCCATAAAGGAATCTTTAAACCCGTTTTATCTCAACAAAAATCCCATTTTCTTCTGCTTTCAAAAAAGTGTTTTCGCAGCCGATGAACGATAAGGCATTTAGAAAACTGTTTCATTTGACTGCTATTGGAGTTCTTTATGAGCAGACTTTCACCAAAGTGGTAAACAACTCAGTGCCCTCTTTTCGATTTTTTCGCACATCACAAGATATTACGTAGATTATGATGAGGTAATTAGTCTAATCCAAATCTAGAAAAATGGTCCTAATTAGACTAATCCAAAATTTGAAAAATGACTATGGTAAAATCCAAAAATTCTAGAAAATTGAATTAATTGGTATAATTGTAAATTCAGAAAAGTGAATTAATTAGTATTCCAAAAAGATTCTAAGAAAAAAATTGAATTAATATAATCCAAAATTCTAGAAAAGAGTTGAATTAATTAGATAATCCAAGGAATTTATAGGAAACTTGAATTTTTTAGTATAATCGAAAACTCTAAAAACATTGTATTAATTATAATCGAAAATTCTAAAAAAAATTAATAATTATTAGTATAATCCAAAATTCTAGAAAAATTGAGATTAATTGTAGTATAAATCCAAAAGGGTATAGAAAACTGAATTTTTTTAGTATGTAATCGAAAACCTCTAGAACAATGTATTGAATTGTATAATCGAAAATTCTAAAATTGGATTAGATTGTATAATCCAAAATTCTAGAAAAATTGAATTAATTAGTATAATCCAAAATTATAGGAAACTTGAATTTTTTAGTATAATCGAAAACTCTAGAACAATTGTATTAATTAGTATAATCGAAAATTCTAAAAAAATTGAATTAATTAGTATAATCCAAAATTATAGGAAACTTGAATTTTTTAGTATAATCGAAAATTCTAGAAAAATTAATTATCACTGGTTTTAGCTATGAATATCGGAGGAACTCATTTTGTGGCACAGTTTTGGATTTTGGATGGGAACAGGGGTGGCGCCAAAGGGCAGTCCTGGGAGGCAGGGTTCTCCTGTCGGGGATGCTGTGCCCCCCCCCCATCGGGGCAAATTTTTGTACACCGTTCACTCAACTGGATATTCAACTATTAGATAAATAAAGATCTGACGAAAATTGTAGAGGGTCATCATTACGCCCCTCAATTTGTCGGGGAAAACCTCCCCCCTTCGGGAGGACTCTAACGCCACTCCTGAATGGAAAAGTAGCAGTTTCGAGATCTGTTCTGACAAATGATCCGCAAAGTATGTGGGCCCGGTGTACTTTAAATCTGACGTGGATCAGTCCTCACTAGGGATGGCGATTGTTGCAAAGAAAAGAAAAAAAAAAATGGTTTTCGGTTAACCCGGTATTTTTCACCTCCGGTTTAACCTGGCGGTTAAAACTGCTCAAAATAACCGGTTTTCTTTTTAAAGCAACGTTTGTGGACAGAAATTTTATTATAAAAATATACAATAAATAAGTATTAATACAATAGTTAATTAATTCAATAAGTAAAGATTATAAATAGGTAATTAATACAATATGTAATAATAAATAAGTAATTATTGCAATAAGTAAGTATTATAGACAAAATTTTTCATTAACTTTTTTTTACAAGAAATTAATTCATTGGCCCATATTTATCATCTAATCTGCTCATAAAGACAATTTTGAGTAATGTGTTGATCCGTGAGTCGACACCTCTCATCGAAAACTTCATCATTCAATGTAGATATTAATATTTCGGACGCCACAGAACTTCAGATTAAAGATAAATATTTTTTGGCTACAAAAAACAGACGCCGTTTGCAGACAAATTTTTTTATTAGTATTGTTTTGGCAGGAAATCAATCCATTGGCCAATATTTATCTGTTCATAAAGACTCTTTGGTACTTACGTATTAACGCCACCGAGGCTACAGATTTGGCGGTTTTTAAGTGCCGCCAAATTTGGCGGTTTTTGTACTTACGTATTAACGCCAATTTGGCGGTTTTTAAGTGCCGCCAATTTGGCTGTTTTTGTACTTACGTATTAACGCCAATTTGGCGGTTTTTGTAAACAAGATTGCTCTTTATTGGCGCATTACCGCCAATCTGTAGCCTCGGTGGCGTTAATACGTAAGTACCGACTCTTTCAGTAATCCGCCGACCAACAGACGCCTCCAGGGAGCGGTTGTCGGTGATTGATATAAGATGATGAAATTCAAACCTTTATAACTTGGTAAATTTTAGTCCAGTCGAACCTAATATCGAGCCTATCTTCCGACCCGGGTTTTTTTCCCGGTTTTTGGATTTAAAAAAAATAACCGGTTTAAACTGGGGCAAAAAAATATCCGTAAAAAACCGGTCAACCGAAACAAAAAAAAAAGTGGTTTTCGGTTTAAACCGGTAGGTTTTCCCCATTCCTAGTCCTCACGCCAATGTATCTGTAGCTGCGGGAACACAATGTCGAAATGAATACAGAATTCACGGAAAAGTTATTCACTTCTTCTCTGGCGTTAGCAAAACTGAAAATTGGGATAGATCTGCTTTCAATTGTTTTTATAAGGATGTCACTTAAAATATGTGGAGAAGAATTATTATTCCGATGAGTTTTACAACCATAGTTTCTCGAATGGTACACATAAATTACAGTAAAACTTCGATCAACCGTCACTTTATGTTATCTGTCATCGTCATTACATTACCGTACATGACTACTCTTATAATGAAGATTATACACTCTGTCCCAAAAGTTTATAGACTCTAGTAAAATATATGTTTTAGCAAAACGGAAAGGCATGCAAACACCATTACAAATTTGTTTATTCAAACCATATGCGACTTGAATTCAACGAAATATTTAGAAAAAATAACAATTTGTATTTTAATTATATAACAAAATGGAAATATTAGGTGTCCCAAAAGTTTATAGAATATATGACTTTTCAACAAAAGGAGCTCAATACGATGTTCTTAATACAGTGGAATCTCCCTATAACGAAATCGCTTGGTTCCAGTTGAAAAATTCGCTATAGAGAAAATTTCGTTATACGGAGATAAGAGATTTTTGCAGTTATTTAAGTAAATGTAACTACCCTTTTAGTATGTGCGATAGGTTCAAAAATATTTAATTATGACTTTCAATTAAAAATGAAGTAATATTTATTATAAATTTGTTAAAATTATACTAATTTTTATTGTATAAATAAAATGCTCAAAAGTGTAGACAATTCACCAATTTAGAGAATAATATGTACTAGTATGGATAAACATAAAATGCGTACTGTCACATCCATTTGCTGTTTCCACCCCCACTCCACCCCGATTCTTGGAATCTTGACCCGTAGAAATGTTGCTCCCTATGTAGAAACCCAGGTCCCCACAACTGCATTACTCTTCACATAGCATTCTATTGTTATGTGTTATCGCTGGAATGAACAATGCGAGTAGTTCCAGAAACAGGCACATGTGTGCGGTTTGTTTGCACAGAAATTACCAACTTTCTTCAAAAATGACAAAAATCGAAAAGATAAAGGTCTGAAAAAATTCGTTATGGGGAGACAACCACTTCGTTATATGGAGAATATTTTGAATGTTATTTAACATTCCGATTAAAAATTTCGTTATAGGGAGAAATTCGCTGTAGGGAGACTTCGTTGTAGGGAGACTCTACTGTAGTTTCCATTTTTCAGTAAGACATCGTATACACGTTTTTCCATCGACATAATTAAGGTTTGTAATATCTCTGGTTCCAAGTTGTACCATGCACTTTCAATGGATGTCTTCAAGGCATTCACTGAATAAAATTGCCCTCCATTCTCATATACCTTCCGAGACATAAAGCCCCACACATTCTCAATTGGGTTTAGATCAGGGCTTATCGGTGGCCACTCAAGAACAGTAACATTTCTCGAGTTTAAATAATTTTTCGTAGCACTGAGGTATGGGTGGGAATCATCATAGTGATATTCCAAGTTCGTCCCCTATGTTTTCTGCAAAGATGTGGCATAAATGATTTTCTAGATACTTTCTATGTATTTAGGAATTCTTCGGCCATCTAAAAGGCTGACCCACTGACCGTTAACGAAAGTCCACCATCACAGATCCACCACCTTTGCCTACTGAAAAAAAGCTCCTGGGCTCTTTTCGTAAATCATATGCCAATATTTTATATTCCCGTCAGGTCCATCGAGGTTCCATTTTTTTTTCACCACTGAGAACGTCAGCCATCCATATATCGCCATATTATTACGAGCCCATTATAATCTCTTACTAATGTGAAGATTTGAGAGTGGTAATCTGCGAGCTATTTTTGCGTGGATCATATAACCAGATTCTATAATTCGTCTATGAACAGTGTTCTTGGAGATTTGCAACCGGGAAGTCCTAGTAATTTCGTGAACCGACAATTTCTGACTGGAAGCCATTCTTTGTATCCGTCTACCACTGCGAATATCCGTCGCACGTGGTCTTGCCGAAAGTGGTTTTGGCTCATATGGCGTCTTACGAGTTAATACACGATAAATCATACTTTTAGAATTATTTAAAAGTTTCGATATTTCCTTAACAGTCTTGCCGAGCAATTTCACATGCAGAATTTCACTCACTTCTTCATTAGAGAACTACGAAGCTTTAGGCATCTTGAAACGCAGAACAAACGACCGCTTTCCTTTTCTTACAACATATTTATTAGGCTACGAATCGACGTCATGATTACCAATACCATATTTGCATAAAATTGCATTTGTCTATAAACTTTTGGGACAGGTTATTTCTTTTTATTCTTCGATTTAAAAAGTGGCATTAAATGTACGGGGGTAGAACTGCTGTTTTTCCAATATAATAGACATAACATACCCATACAGTAAGTTGCAATTAAATACATCATATACAACAAAAAATATAGCAAAATACAAGATTCTATAAACTTTTGGGACAGAGTGTACTGATCGTTTTGTAAAATTAAATACAACATGTATGTATCATTCATTTTAAAAGGGTTTTATTCCCACTTCCGCCCCAAACCTAGTACCCCAAACCAGTACCACTTTGCTGTACATATATATGTATTAAGAGATTTCTGTTATCCGTCTATTCGGTTATCCGTCACTCGTTTAACCGGGCTCTGGTCTGGTTGGAGCTCTTCCTTTAGCGGGCGTCCGACCCGAAGGTTTTAAGTTGCATAATAGTACTAAGTACATTTAATAATGTTACATAAGTAAAGCCTGGAATTATGATGCAAGAATAATATTTTCAGCATTTTTAGGAAGATGTTTGTTCCGTTTAGTTTCATATATATTCCCAGCTACAAAAAATAAACCCTCACTATATACTGTGCTTGCAAGAGTTGAAAGATATTTTTATAATCTTCTATTCAACTTGACTGTCGTGTCCTCAAATATTGAGATTTCTTACCCACTTCCAATCGAGATACAGCTTTGAAATTTAGCACAGTGATGGGTTTCCGGTGACAATACAATATTATGCACAAAAAAATTGAGTCTATACCTATTTTAAAGCTAACAAAATGATATTAAAATTTTAGCCCTATATTTGGCGATAAAGTTTGGAAGGTGGTAACCTCACGTTATGTAAGGTTGTAACAACACCACGAAGCTAACAGAGAATATGCCTGACTTCAGGCGCTGCACCGATGAATGACGTAATAGCTCGTGT
This sequence comes from Araneus ventricosus, assembly GCA_013235015.1. Classification (NCBI taxonomy): domain Eukaryota; kingdom Metazoa; phylum Arthropoda; class Arachnida; order Araneae; family Araneidae; genus Araneus; species Araneus ventricosus. Next base: position 7,667 of record BGPR01046929.1, read on the forward strand.
TTCTACGCGTCTTGGGTTTACTTTCTATTAGAATTCGCAAACAACCGGATTTTTTTTACTCGTAAAGGCCAAACGTTCTGCACTCAAAGCAAAAAACAGAAAGTAGTGCTGATCGGTTCTTCCACTACATTGCTGATAATAGTTGTAAGTTATCACGTAATATATTACGGATTTATATATCAGAAAGTTAACGTCATTAAATCATTTTAAAAATGTAATTTGCACATATGTATATAATAATTTTAATATGTGTTTTTTATATTGAGAATTCAATAATTGAATTTGGTTTACTATGCCTAACATGTCGTATGTATTGGTACCAGTAGTCACCAAAAAAGCAGAAAAAATAAAATAAAATAAATAAAAAATTATGTATAAGCTTTTATTCAAATGCACTTTAAATGAAATATTGCTTATTAATACTTATATTTTCGCTAAAATAAACCCAAAAGTAAAAAATACTCTGATTACAATAAAATGCAGTAATCGCTTGTTCGAATAAAATCGTGGGTTTTAACTCTAGGAATATTCCATTTGTTTAAGGAAATATACACAAAATATAAGGTGCTATATAAGGCGTCCACGCTTTTATTCGAAATGAAAAGGACAATAGATAGAATTGGCCAGAATTTTTTTTTTGAAATACCAGACCTCCAGTAACTCCATTAAACATCAATTTATTTGATACCGGAGTTGTCAACCGATGGCAGCATGAACATAAATCATCTAGATTCATGATAAATTTCGAGTAATCAGAATTCGTCATTATGTCGTTGCTTAAGAAGCACCACCACCTATCTCAATTTTTAATTTCTCGTATACGAAGTATGCAAAGAGATATATCATGTAATCGTCGCAATTCGAACTCGAGATTTTGACGAACCTCCACGTTTTAGGACCTCCTGAGTCCTCGAAAACACAATTTGGAATTATGTTCGTGTGTCTATATGCCTGTGAACACGATAACTCGAAACTATGAGAGCTATGGGCATGAAATTTGGGTATGTGGTCTTTACACATTAATTTTGTGGTTTCTGTCACCCTTGGAGAAAATCCGTCAATGGAAGTCTCTCTCTGTCTGTATGTCCGAAGTCAGTGAACACTATAACTCAAAAAACGTGATAGTTAGATGAATAAAAAAATTTATGCACAGTTTTATCATCGAATGTAGATCCGTATAAAAAATTTTGGCCCAAATCCTGTCAGTGGCTTTCACTGTCCGTCTGTATAATCGCATACCTACACACAAACGCCATAACTTCTAAATACAACTACTTAAATAAAGGAAATTTGGTTTGTGATCTTAACCTTACTGGTAGATCTTGTAACCACTTTTATTTCATTCGGCTAAAAAAAAAGCGTCCAAATTTCATTAGATTTTTCATCTAACAAGGCCACCCGAAATTGGAGCTTACTCGTGACCTTCGAAATCGCCATACTACTAATATCCTTTCTGACTTACGCGCCATAAGAACTTGATAGTTGGTGGCATTCTGGTAAGTGAAGGTTCAAATTTTTCTCCACCTTTATGCGACGCTTGGTCGTTTTACTGCTTTTTAGCTTATTTTTCTACATGTGTTGGGGAGTATACGAGGAAAGCTAGGACACCCCGCTGGTTTGAACCACAAATGAGAGCATATTAAAATTTTATTGGATCAAGTGTGTCATAATTTGAATCTTTTAAAAACCGCGTTAAGTGTTATTTTTGCGTACACGCCATTAACATCACATCAATCATCAGAAGTTCGTACCAAAGAAGGGTTAGGTGTAGAGATTAATGTGTTGAATTTAAGTATTTATTTTGACAGAAAAATACGAAAGTTTGTTTTATCTGGATGGTTGAAAGGTTATTTCGAGAAAAAATCTTATGTGTATCAATAAAGGTAAATTATATATTTATTTAATTACATTTCCATGATTTTTCTCGCACATTTTTTTATTATCTAAGTTCAATGAATAGCAATTTATATCCTAATAAAAGACATAAGGTGGGAACTATCAGAATCGATACAAATCTTTTCTAACAACATACAATTTCATCAAATCTTACGATTGTAGATAAAGTTCATACTGTTAAACTCTTGCAAAACTTTTTCATAATAATACAAAAAAGTCACTGCTCTATAGTTATGGTGAATCCAAAGATATATCAGCTGAAGCCCCAGAGCAAGACAAAAATTCTTTTATTTTAAATCACTATAGTTGTTTTTTTTTTTTCTCCTAAATCTCCTCTAAAAAAAGTCACATTTTCCTGGCTTTTTGACGGCCTGAAAAATTTTCCCACTTTTAGAAGTCATTCCACTTGTATTTGTAACATTGACGCTGTCAAAACATGTGTTTGCTAGTTATATCGTTGTATTTTATTAAATTATCGAAACATTATAGTTTTTATGATTCTTTATTGCTCAGGTGAGTAAAGTGGCGTAAAGTTAAAGTGTTTTGGTTTATAGGCTGGCGGCGGTTTGATGATCTGGTCGTTACCAAAATTTTTTACACTCCAGTCCGCCCCTGCAGACCGGATCCTTGATTCGCCACTGATCTATAGTTATGACGGCCGCATCTGCCACTGTGCGCAAGTTACGGCCACAATCTTTTGGCGGATTTGTACGCATCTGTCACCGGTGCGCAAGCGCCACACAATCGTTTATGATTTGTACAGATTCGCCACTCGTGAGCAAGTGCCATCAACGTTTATGATTTGTACGCATCTGCTACTGTGAGCAAGTGTTGGCACAATCGTTTATGATTGAAATGCATCTGACCCGTGCGCCAATAACGTTTATGATCTGTATTCATCTGCCAGGCAAGTGTAACATAACGTTTATGATTTTGCCGCATCTGTCACCGTGCGCAAGCGCCATTGGCGATTTAGGTTACGCATCTGCCACCGTGAGTGCGCCACACAATCGTTTATGATTTGTACGCATCTGCCACTGTGGAGCAAGTGTCGATAATCGCTGCGGATTTGCATGATCTCAAACCGCACCGGTGGAGTAAAGTGCCACAATAATCAAGCCGGCGGATTTAACGCATCCGTCATCGTATCAATCGTTTATGATTGGTACGCATCTGCCACTGTGAGCAAGTGCCACACAATCGTTTATGATTTGTGCCGCGATTCACTGTGATGTAAGCTGCCACAATCGTTTATGATTTTAATGAGCCCGCCACCGTGAGCGCGCCACACCGTTTGCGATTTGTACACATCTGCCACCGTGCAAGTACAATCTTATGATTTGTACGCACTGCCTCTGCGCGCATGCCACAATCATTTTGAATAATATTCTATTCGGCACCCCAGCGAGCCAGCTCTGAATTCTATTACATGTAAATCACCACTTCCCTTCTCCTTCACAACTGATGTCCATGAAGCTGAGCCTTCAAACAGCCTCGGCAAGTTCTTTACTGACTAACTTACGATAGAGTTTTCAATCTTGCTTTCAACAACATTTACCGCCGCATTTACCTTAACAAAGAATACGCCCTTCTTCCAGTTAAATATTTATAACAGAGCTTCCAATGCGAATTTATTGCTTTTAACGTCTAAGTCGTGTCGCTAACCTTAATACTATTGCCAAGTCGGTACACTTTATTTACGTTGACTCAGCTCAATCTATGCTGGGATTACGATTTTGACGCTACAGAAGTTCGTTGACATCATTATTACATCTGTCCAACACGTTATTTGGAAGCCGAAACGTCCGCGTCAGTAATGGAAAGAGGTTCTGACACCTGTAGAATGTTAAAAGACAGATGTTCTTGACGAAGAGAATATACATGTAGCAGGAATGGTTAACTTAAAAAACATAACCAGTAAGCGTGCTCTTCCCTGATTTAATCGCATTATTTTCACAACGGTGGGTCGATCCAGGTTTTTTTAGGGCCAATTTTTTTGTCAAAAAAATTATTTTTCTGAAAAAATAAAATATTTTTGTGAAAAAAAATATTTTTGTGCAAAATAAAAATATTTCATGAAAAAAATTTTTTTATCATGTAAAACCTTCAATTTTATGCAGTCATTTTTATATTTTACGTGAATTTGTTTTGGTGGAGGGGCCGTTTTTATGAATTTGATTCTTCTAGCCGTTTTCATGAAGTGGAATTTTGTGAAGAGGCCATTTTTTATAAAGCCAGAAGAGGCCGTTTTATAAAGTGGAATTTTGTGAAGGCCGTTTTATAAAGTGGAATTTTTGAGGGGTCGTTTTTATAAAGTGGCGAAGGGCCAGCAAATACGTAACTGAACGAAGCAACAG
>BGPR01046931.1:0-11917 GCA_013235015.1 Araneus ventricosus
TTTTAACTTTTTTGATAAGTCTTAATGGATACGCTAAACTTTAATTTAATTTTCTAATGATTTTAAAAACATTGAGAGCTCATTTAACAAAAGTTAGGTATCTAAGGCAGTTTGCTACTTTTAGTTAATATTGTCAGTATGCTTAAATTTCTTTCGGTCAATGATGTAACTAAACATCCTGAGATGGAGTTGAATATCAAATTTTCTGGTTTTGCAGTAAGAAAATTCTGAATATTCCGGCAAAGTTCTGCTATTATGAAGTATTCGAAAACAAATACTACGTCATTAATATAGATAAAAAGCATAAGATGGACTTTGAAAGACCCCACGAAAGAACGTCATTTTTTGTTGTTGGTGTATTAAAATTCTAACCAGTGAAACAAAGTTCTGTTATTAGAAAGTATTCGAATACAAATATTATATCATTAACGCAGCTAAACACCATGAGATGGACTTTGAAAGGCCTCACAAAAATAAAGTCATTTTTGTTTTTTTGTTGCTTTATGAAAATTCTAAACTCCGACGAAGTTATGTTATTAGAAAGCACTCGAATACAAATACTATATCTTTAACGTAACCAAAGAACATGAGATGAACTTTGAAAGACACCACAAACTAACGTTATTTTGTTGTTGTTGTTGTATTAAAAAACATTCCGACAAAGTTCTGTTATTAGAAAGTATTCGAATACAAGTACTATATCATTAACGTAGCTGAACAACATGAGATGGACTTTGAAAGACCCTACAAAAATAACATCATTTTTGATGTTTTTGTCTTAAAATTCTAATCATTCCGGCAAAGTTCTGTTATTAGAAAGTATTCGAATACAAGTACTATATCATTAACGTAGCTGAACAACATGAGATGGACTTTGAAAGACCCTACAAAAATAACATCATTTTTGTTGTTTTTGTCTTAAAATTCTAATCATTCCGGCAAAGTTCTGTTATTAGAAAGTATTCGAATACAAATACTATATCATTAATGTAGCTGAACAACATGAGATGGACTTTGAAAGACCCTAAAAAAATAACATCATTTTTGTTCTTTTTGTACTAAAATTCTAAACATTCTGGCAAAGTTCTGTTATTAGAAAGTATTCGAATACAAATACTATATCATTAACGTAGCTGAACAACATGAGATGAACTTTGAACGACCATATAAAAATGTCAAATATTCTTCTTCTGGTGTATAATAATTCTAATTATACCTTCAAAGTTCTGTTATTATAAATATTCAAATGCAAATATTACGAACCTGTAATTGAAAAAAGGAAAAACACTATTTATAATTCTAGTTTTTTTAATCAGGTAGATTCGGGTGAAATATATTTCGCAACTCTTAAATCCATTTTTCTTTTGTAATTCTAAATTGTTTTAGGCTCTGATAATCAAGTGTGATTAAAAATGTTATGCTGGAGGATATATTCTTTTTACTTTATTTCCATAAATGTGAATGTATTATAGAATAAATATTTACAGATGAAGTTAAGAAACACTTAAAATTTGTCTGATTTTTTGGATATTTACATTTATTACTTTAGTTAATTAGCATTAAACATTTTCAAAAGTTAAATTTCAGTCAAAAGCTCATTCAAAGTAGAATAAGAAAAATAATACCTTTTTTACTTCAAAGAAAGTTTGATAAAAAACAAACAAAATACTTTAATTTAATATTTAAGAGGGATATTAATTTAATGAAAAACTGAAATTCTATCTTCAAAATCTATTAAATAAATTATAATTTAATGAAAAACTGTATTAAATTTCAAATGACCATGCAGTCCAAAAGCTCCTTATACATTAAAAGCAAATTAATGGAAGCAAATAATAATATATTCGCATGGGCATCCAGCTGGAAATTAATATTCAATAACACTATGTAAAAGAATTTAAAATTAAATACCTAGAAACATTAGATTTCTCGCAGAACCCCCATCTTTCAGTCGCCCCTCCAATTACAGAATAAATTAAAATATAACAGTTAATACTATCCCCATTTTTTGTTATTTTAAACTGTTGTTATCTAAAATGTGAAGAATGCAAGGGAAATTTGCTGCAAATTTTCCTTGGACTTAAATTTTTATTAAAATTATTTGATTAAGCTCTTGAATTGCTTGTTTATAACTTCTTTACTGAAAAACTTCTTCTTCAAGTCAAAAGTGTAATAAGTAAATAATTTTATTAATTTTTTATTAAATTATTGAAAATTGATTGTAAAAGCGGCAAAAATGATTGCGATTCAAAAGTGAATGTACAGTGTATAGTGTCTGAATATTATTCATCATATAGAATATTGTATAGCAACGGATTCGGAAACCTTCCGCGCTTTTGCGCATGCGCTGGGCGGAGTTATTTTCATCAAAATAGGGGGAAAGGGAAGAATGGAAGGGTGATGTTCACATTTTACTGAGCGTGAACTAACAAAGAACTCCAGAATGCGCTCATACGACTCATTGCCTGACACCCCTTTCCGGTGAAAAATCGTCCAAGAGTGGTATTCTCGGAATCCGTAGCCAGACTATAGTTCTATGTTATAGCTGATTTTGTTTGCGAAAATATAATAAGACAGAGCCAAGAGTTTAATTTATTGCTGCACAAAGAATCGTATCCCGCGATCACCGTGACTCAGTTGGCTGGAGCATTGGGCTGTAAATCTGTTGTTCGCTGGTTCAAATCTCGGGTATGGTACTTCAATCCAAGGGACGACATTTTAGTTCAAAATGTTATTCATTATTTTTTTACGTTCTGGCAATCCTAGAACCTCCTTAAATATTCTAGCTGGATGAATCCTTTAAGTGTATAAATGCCGAGTCCCACAATTTGTGGGCAAGTTCTCTTGTGCTGCAAGTTACTTCGATCAAATAAAGTTACTTTATTCTGGAATTTGCGTCTTCGTGGCATTATTTTAAACCATGGAGAAATCAATTATCTATTGTAAACATTAATAGGTCACATAAATTTAGATTTCTCATGATAGATGCATACCTTGCAACCTTATCAACATGTTCTCAATCTTTAATCAGCATCTCCCCCCTCTAATCAACAACCACCCTCACCGCCTTATATATCCCCACTCATAACACAACACATCCATAGTTTCTCACATCTTCATTACCTCTGGGGCTGATAGGTTCCTCAAATTAGATCTCTTTCCGGCTCTCCCCCCAAATTTATGAATATGATTACGAGTCTATGAAGCCGAAACTTCCTTAGAAACTCTGATTACGCCACTATATTACACACTGTAGACTGTCCACTTCGGTCAAGCGAAACTGACCCACTGTGTCCTCATTAGACATTCCTTGCAACAGATGCCCCTTACCATGCGCCGAGGTCACTTCATTATCGGGAACCCTCATTCTCATTGTCCGAAGGTACAATTAACGTGTAACAGGGGGTACAAGAGCAGGTGGTTGTAGGCCTCATGCCATGGTGAATATCATGTGTCTGAAGCTAATGGTTTGGGACAGTGTCTTGTTTAATGTAGTATATCTGGCCTAAGGAATAGTGCAGTACTTCTAATAAAAGTATGCGAGTTTGTTAGTCAGTTTAAACCTAACTGCATTATTGTTTCAACAAATTGTGTAGGTATATATAAATGTGTGCAAGAAATGCAGAAAAATAGTTTCAGAATTTTCATTTAATTGTAATTATATAATTAAAATACATTAATTGTGTAGTTAAAATTGCCTTACTTGAAAAATTTGCAATATTTTTTAAAAAAATTGTTCATTTAGTAGATAATTTTACTAATCAGGTATAATTAACTGATTAAAGGTAAAAATAATAGTGATGTATAGAGTTGTCAGCATAATTTGTTTAAGTATAAATTACTATTAATACACGCGAAATAATTCGTGTGTATAGGTTCAATTTTATAAAATAGGTGATAGGTTTCAATGAGAGTTTTAAATATATTCAAATGTATGTAAGAAATCAAGTAAAAATAGATAATCAGTTTAAATTTTTACTAAAATTAATTAATCAAAATAATTAATTATATTTCCTTACTAGAACTCTTCCATCTTCAAGTCAAAATGCAGAAAATAAATGACTTTATTAAATAATTATATTAACTATAATTAATTGATTAAAGGTAAAATAATAGTCATGCAATTCCAAAACAGTGTACATTTAAAAAACACACTTTATTTTTTGTAAGCATAAATTACTGCTTTATAACTATGGGATAATTCTTACGTACGGATTCAGTGCACTTAAATAAGTAAAATTAACATTCAATGCAAACATGTTTTAAGTTTTTCAAAAAAGTTTTGCAATTTTAAATGTTTATATAAATGTGCGTAAGAAATATAAGAAAAATAGTTAAAGTATTTATCGGTTTAATTATAATTATTTCATTAAAATTGAATTATGTGTCATTAAAATTTCCAGTCTCAAATTTTTCCATCTTCAGTCAAAAATATAGTAAGCAAATAATTTTATAAATAAAGTATAATTAATTTATAAAAGATAAAAATGGTATTGATGTAATGTTATTTATTAGTTAGCGTAGATCGTTACGTAGCGTTTCTACGCCATTTTGAAACTATATAAAATCTACTTGTGAACAAATCTCGGAATTTTGAATCAGAGTCAAATAATGGGGCCAACACCTGATACACCTCCTCCATTTGCAGCTGCCACGCCAAACCAACAAAGTTTTACAGCAACAAATTTAACATAAAGTAAGAAACCATACTTGGCGGATAGAATGATTTTAAACGGAAAGGGAAAATATCTGTCATAGAATGTTTTAACAAGATTAGAGATGATATTCTAGAATTCCATAAATGTGGACTTGTTGCATAATTTTCTTAACTATTATTAAGACATAATGTTGTTACAATATGTAATGATTAAATTTTCAATAGATTGAATCAGTTTGATTGGATTTCTTCATATTTCTTTTAGAGTGAAGTAACGTACAATATGATTTCATTAATTTAAACATTACAAAAATTATATTAGTTTTTTCAATGGGAAATCTAAAATATTTTTATTAAAAATATATTTATATTTTGTACTAGAAGAAAACAAAAGAAATCTTTCGGGATTTTGTTGTCTTTGAATGGAAACTCTTTATTTGCATATTTTCTAAACTTCTATTAATCTCCCATCTATTTGCAAGCATGCATTTGGCAAATTTAAGTTTTGTTTAACACTTTCATTAGATTTTTTATCTAAAAATTTTGTTTCACACTTTCATTATATGTTTTATCTAAAAGTTTCGTTTGGGCCGCGGTGGCCTAGTGGTAAGGTCTCGACCTAAGGTCCAGAGAGTCGCAGGTTCGAAACCCGATTCCACTGAAGATCCGCCGTGTATGAGGCCCGTTGCACGCTAAATCATACGTAGTGGCCAAACATCCGCCCGTTGGTGTGGCGCGGAAGTTTGGAGAAGGGGGTGCCAGCTCAGGTGTCGTCCTCGTCATCTGACCGCGGTTCAAAATTACGAGGTCCGTCCCTAAATAGCCCTCGTGTTGCTTCAAAACGGGACGTTAATATAACCGAACCTAAAAGTTTCGTTTAATAATTTAATTATATGTTTCATCTAAAAGTTTCGCTTAATATTTTAATTATACGTTTTATTTAAAAGTTAATTTACCTACAAGAAGGTACTAAAAGATAGAAAAAAAAAACTTCGATAGACTTTCAGATGCTTACCTGAAGTAAAAATCTCTTCACCTTAGAGAAATGTAGCTTATGATGTTAAATAAACAACTAAATTATGCCTTCTTGAGATATTGTAAAGTACAAATATATGCATAAAACTATTAAAATTTATAAAGGAACATTATTCGTTTTCATATTAAAAAAATAATATGTTTGCTTCTTTGATGTAGGTATTTAGTATATATCAGTTGAGAAACTATGTTATAAAACAATTAAAATGATTTAAAGTTTTCTAGTGATATATTTTTTATATTTTGAGAAAATGCTCTTTATCCCTTAAATTGCAGATAAGTGAAATCAGAGTCCTCCTTTTCAGAATATTAGAAGAGAAAATCATTGGTATCTCTAAACTACCTATGGTAACATATCGCTTTCTTTTTCTATGATATAGAAAATAAAATACATGCGTCTGCCTGTCTGTCGCAAGAACGGTAGCGATATGGAAATTGAATATGCTATTTTAGGACTCATTTCTGGGACAAGTGTGCTATACTCATCTTTCAAAAGTAATTACAGTAAAACCTGTTTAAAACGGACACTGTAAAAAACTGAATCCTGTCTTAAGCAGAAAAAATATTTGGTCCCGTCTAAAAGATCATATTACATTCACTCCATAAAACGGAACCTGTCTAACTCGGAAACGGACAGAATTTGAAAGAACAATTCATAATATTTCATTGTCAAAAATCCTGTTCTAATGGACAAAAATCGAGCGTTTTCCAAAAGTTTTTTTTATTTCTTTCGGTAAAAAAAGTTTTGTTGAGGCGTATTTACTTGAAAATGTTTGCATCGAAAATTATTCATTAGCCGAAGATATACATGAAGTGATCTGCAAATTTTGTTAAACGAAGGTAAAGTTTCCGATATGAGTGCGAAATAATTCATATCAATCGATGATGATATTTTAACAGAGGTTCCCATTGATAATGTGAATGATATAATTCAAAGGTATAGGAACAAAGATAGCAGTGAGGATGATGAATGTTATACAAATGAAAACATTTCCGATAGAGAACAACTCTCCATTACATCATATGGATCTTTTATTAGATACAATACCTGAACTTGAAGTTTGCCATAAGTCAGCGAGATGCTTAAATACTTGAACTTTTGAAGAATGTGAGAATATTAACGGAGATAATATGAAGAATTATTTATAAAAGATATATATAAAGAAAACAATGCTGTATTATTTTAAAATGTAGACTAAGCAAATAAGCGTATTTTCCTTAAATTTGTAGCATTTGAGTAAGGATAATCATTTGTTCAGAGAAAATAATGAATATGATATTTATTTTTATTTAGTGTCCAAAAGCAATATTATTAAACTAAAATAATACATACAAACATCTAACTTTTATATTTTTTATTGTTATTGAGTAATTTTAAAATTTAACTTAATCTCAATTTTAAAATGTGACACTCATTAAAACTTAATTATGGTATTATTTATATTTTATGGTATTTTGTTAATATTAGAATATCTTTTCTATCACAATCGATTTAATTTAAATAATGATTAGATACATTTGAAATCTTCATATAATAATGAGCACTGTATGAGATGCAAACCTGTCTAAAACGTAATATTTTTCTAGTTCCTCTACATACCGTTTAGTGCAGGTTTTACTGTAGTTATAAAGACATTTAGTTTAATAAGGGAAAGGATTTCGACAAATTCCGTGACAAAAACCATTATTTAAGTTTACTTAAAATAGCGACACAAATATTTGAATTTCCAGTGACTTCCGGACAAGCAATACAATCTGTGAAAGAATGTAATAAAGTAAATGCTTGTATTTCCGGTGTCTTCCGATTTATTTACGGCCGATCTCACAACTACCAAAAAGAAGAGAAATGTATTTCGGATGAATGGAATAAAAACAAGGATCTGAAGGAACTTCAGAAGATTCGAATGCTAAGAAGGTATAGATAGAAAATAAATCAAAGTAACAGAATCTATGAAATTACATTGGTATTAAATACAACTACTGATGCATTAAATATACTTCAAAGCAAAAACGATTTTCTGTAATTGGAAATTAAGTTTAGCAATAAATTTATAATATCAGGATTAATAAAATTAATTTTAAAACATAAAAATGAATTGGAATCTATCACTGATGAAATCGGAAAATAAAATTAGCAATAAATTTCTTCACCACACATTTCAACATACAATAGGAGAAGATTGCTTATTTCGAACTCACAATAAGCCAATAGAGAAATTGAGCTATTCTGTATCTAACACGGGCAACACCAGATACATGTGTCACCGATTTTTGTCAAATTTCGTATCACATCTGTTGTAATGCCTTAGGATAATACAACATGGAAGCCACAAGTTCTACAACACAGTAATTTTTGAGAAAATCGATCGAAAACTTTAGCGGTTGGAATATCAACCAGTTTGCTGCACATTAGTGTGAATTGGAGGCGCTCTAGTGGTTAGCTTCAGAGCTCAGTAATTGCTGTATCACCGGATCGAGTCCCACACTGAACGTTTTAATAATATCATTTAAATATTTTATAACGAATAATATCGTTTATATGCATGGATATGTATTGAACTTTCAACAGCGTTTAGTAATTTTATTTTTTCGTAAAATAAAAACTTATTCTCTATTATAACTTTATTCATCACATTATATGAATCGTAATTAACATCAGCCAATTCGTTCAGCTGTACTAATCAGATGGCAGCTCATAATGTGATGAATAAAATTTTACTAAAAAATAAATTTTTGTCTGCAAAATATTAGCAGAATTACTAAACGCTATTGAAAGCTCAATAAATATTCATGCATATGAAACGTACTTATTCATTATAAAATGTTTAAATAATAGGTAGATGAAAAGTTCAGTGTGGAACTCGACCCGACGATCAAAGCAATTCCGAAGCTCTGACGCTAACCACCCGACCACCGCCATCTCAGTCCAAATTTGTAGCGAACTGGTTAATATTCTATCCGCTAATGATTTTCGATCGATTTTCTCGAAAATTACTGAGTTGTAGAATTTGTGGCTCGCATGTTGCATTGTCCTAAGGCACTACTACAAATATACAAAATTTGAAAAAATTCGATGACCCCTGTACCTGGTGTTACCCTTGTAAGTTGATTAGAGAGATTAGTTAGCCCTTAAAAGGGAGATAAAAATTATATTGATGAGAAATCGCATATGAACAAATCCCTAAGTGAATATAAAATATCTACTGATACAGTCACTCTCTTACTTTTCAGGATAAGGCAAAATATACTTACCATTTATTTGTGATGACCATAAAAACCATATCAACAAAAGATTTGATTTTGTTTGTTCTTTAAAGGACAGTTTGAACAATCATTTTTTATCGAAAAATATTTTATTTAAACTCTAGGATAAAATCAGCTCTTCAAAGCAGCACAAAAATATGAACAAGCTCAATGCAATTAAATACGAATTGTTTCACTTAAGGAGATATGTAAAAAGTTCTCAGTTCTGCTTTTCTTTGGAGAATAATTTCAATACATAATCAGTTAGATTAAAGTTCGTGCAAGGAACATTTTCGCAGTTGCCATCAGACAAGGAATTGACTAAAGCCTTAACTCCATAACTGTCCAAATAATTTTCATCTACGAAGCGAGAAGCCTTGTAAAGTGCTCTTTGAAGAATACTAGGGTTGGTATTGTTCTCAAAAGAGCCTTTTGTGACTTGGCAGAATATTTTTTGCGTGCAACCAGGATCCTCTAAGGCTCTGTAGCCGAATGTGCTGACACCATCAATGACAGGAGTGAAGAAACTATCAAGCAACATACGGCCTTTGCTGCTTGTAGCTATGGTATGGACTGTTGGGTAGTTATTCAAGTTATCCATCAACGCTGGTAAAACTGCTGACAAAAGAATACTGACAGGAATGGCGGCAACTAATAAAAACGTCGACGGATCTTTGGTTAATTTTGAGATGAAGCCACTGGGTTTGGACTCTTCACGATCTTTAAGCTTCGGTTCTTGCAGCTCGTTCATCATCATCATCATAGCTGCCATCCTTGCATTATTCCAAGGAGTGTCTTTCCAAGCACCTCTTGGGTAGTGATAATTTTCAAATTTAGCTAGTGGAACATCACTCATGTCAGATGCTGGTGGCTGAAATTCAGATGAATCTGATGAATCTCCATTCCAAATGTTCCAGTTGAGGTGCGATCCACTCTTGGACATTCTTCTATCTGGTGAGATATAGTGAGATTTTCGGCTGGGAAATCCAATATACTTCCTATAATTGAATGCTGGTGAAAAGAGTGGTTTTGTTTCTTCAGGTACAACATGGCTTTCAACTTGGAAAATGGAAGACTTTTCACTTTTGAGCGAAGCCTCTGGAGTAGGTTGATGTTCTGCTATAGGGCTGTAATCATCTGGAGGACTATAATATACATGATTCTTACGAGGCATTCGGGAAGAAGATTCAGTTGTTGTATTCGAAGAAGTTCCATTCAGTTCTTCGGTGCAAACGTAGTCAAACATAAAAACAAGAACCATCAACACGTAGCAGATATTCCTTTGCTCCATGGTGCTGTAGGAGTTGGAAGCAACCGATGTTTTGATGGTCTTCCGAAAGTTTTCCAATCTTATATATGATTTACTCTGCTCTACTTAGCGTAACTGTCTAGAAATGCTGAAATCCGAAAGGTGTCACATAGGTATGTGAATAATTTTCTCAAAAGCTGTTCAGTTATACATGGGTGGTAAAAATATTCCCGACTCCTTTTTCACACAGTTATGGATCGTCGCCTCGTGCTCGGTCAATGATTCTTCATATTATTCATTTACATTTTCTTTGTTCAATACTCCATATGTTTTTCTTCGCTTAAAGATCAAAAGCTATGCCAAATATTGTAGCATTCCAAAACGCAAGCAAGGAAAAATGTGAGAAAACTCAAAATTTCTAGTTAATCTAATAACCTGTTTTATCCCCATTCAGTCTGCAAAGAGAAGTTTTCTTACTAGTAGGAAGAAGAGAGAATAATTTTAAACGATAGCATTTATAAATGTTAACTTTTAATTAAGAATATTTTAAATTATAAATGATCTTTCAAGATAATTTTTTTTTCATTTTCATATATTTTATTAATAAGGCATTTAGTATTTCTTTCTAAAAGACAGTTTCCTTAATTATAGCAGGGGTTACTAACTACTGTAAAGTATAAACGTTTACAGCTATTTCAATATGTTAACATTGATTTTGGATTATTTTAATTTACAGAAGATCAATCGAAACAATTGTTTTTTTTTATCACCATTAAGTAATTGTTGATTTAGACATTTTTGGGGGGGGGTTGAAATGTTTTAGATATCATTTGCATAAGTATTAGATGAGAAATACTGAATTTGGGCCGACGCCTAGAATGGACCGGCATCAAAACTTCAATTTTATTAAATATTTAGGCAGTGAAATAGGAAAACCATATTGCAACGGTGTAAACGTGGTGTTTGGAATAATTTTAAGAGAAAGCGCTTTGTGGTTACAGTCAAAAAGAAAGTGTTTAACTTTACATATCATCAATTAATAGTTTTAAACGAATATTAATGGTCTCTTCTCAATTTTAAAGTAGGAAATTTCTTATTATATCCAAAGATAGGACAGCTGTTTGGCTGCGATTTAATATACTAATTGTATTAAGATAATTTAACTCTTTAATCCCGAGGCGACTTTTTTCTTCTAGCCCCTTAAAGACCGGGACATTTTGAGAGGAAGCGACATGAATTGGACTCTCCCAACCTGGGTGGTCATTTGTCCCATTTCCTCACTTCATGCTATAATCTTCCCTTAAGGCACAGGGAAATGGGCTGTGGTTGGCAAGGATAATTGCACCCGCTACCACGCTT
Source organism: Araneus ventricosus (assembly GCA_013235015.1). Classification (NCBI taxonomy): domain Eukaryota; kingdom Metazoa; phylum Arthropoda; class Arachnida; order Araneae; family Araneidae; genus Araneus; species Araneus ventricosus. The sequence continues at coordinate 11,544 of BGPR01046931.1, forward strand.
ATCTCCTAAGCGATCTCAGAACCTCACCTCCCCTCAAAAGAAGCCAACCGCCTCAGACCGGCCTTCGTCGTTGTTAAGGGGAAATTTTAGACCGCTCGGGACAGCCTCCCTTGGTGTTAGAGGGTTAAAGATAAGCTTAATGTATTTTGTTTTTGTCTAAACGCTGCTTACATTGGACTGTTTAAATCAATCGGCCTATCATTTTGAACTGGAGGAATAATCCAGAATGTAGTTATAATCAATACTAGTCCTCATAAATAGGAAGTGGAACAAATAAAATAAAAATAAGTTAAATAAATAAATAAAAGGACATTAAAACATCAAACGTTGGTTCAAAAAGAACGAAAACTTAGGTTACATCGTTTTTGATCATA
>BGPR01046932.1:0-11917 GCA_013235015.1 Araneus ventricosus
TCATTTCAATCCTCGTCGTTTCACTCGTTTTGCTTATTGCGGTCTATTTCTCCTTACGTATAAATTTGTATACTTCACGAATGAATCAATCTATATTTATGTTAGCAATTTACAAGAAGTCTATTGGGTAATTATTTGTTAGAAGAATTCATCGTTTCACTGTTTTTGGAAACTATTTTGACGAGGGGTCTATAAATTTTTTTTTTCAGCGGAGATTTTTTTTAAATTTTGAATCACCGAAATTTCCTTGATTTTTTTACCTTCCACAGTCTTCTTTTTATAAATGGTTTTCATGAAATAATTAGATTCCTTAGCATCCGATTCGTCATCCGATAAATCCTTATTATCTTGAAGGTCATTGACCTGGTTTTGAAAGCTTGATAGATAATTTTCTTCGACATACTCCTTATCAATGATATTCACATTAATGTTGTCACATAAATAACTCATGTATAAAGAGAGTCCGATTGCCTCGCGACATTTGTTCTTGGATTTCATGTGTTTTTTCATTGCCTACGGCGACCCTGCATATCGAAAGGGTGAAAAGCATGTGACGAGTCGGCGAAAAGAAAAATCCCAATACAAATATTAATGTAATACAATAGAAAATAATAGAATACAATAAAATACAAAGAATTAGAAAATGCAACACAAAAATATAAATAAAATAATACAATACAAAAATATAAGTAAAGTAATAAAATACAAAAATGTAAGTAAAATGATACAATAAAAGTAATACAATACAAAATACAAATGTGAATATAAATATAAGAAAAAAGCAAACGGGAAACATAATAAGTACCTACAAAGATAAATCCTTAATAATATAATAAATTCGAAAGTGTGTCTGTCTCTTTGCTAAGCTTTCACGACCAAACCACAAAACCGATTTGGATGAAAATTGGCAGAGTTGTAGCTTGAAACCCAAGAACGGACATAGGCTAGGTGAAATCACGTTAAATTAATTATTTTTGACTACAGAGGGCAATTAAATAATTAACAAAGCCCATTGACTGAGCGATTCTCGATGAAGATTATTTTATTTTTCAATCAACTGTCACGTGATCCTTCAGGAATGCGAAAACATGTGGAATAATTATTTTTAAAATCAGCAATCACATGATCCTTTTTTCAGCTGTAACTTCGGAACAAATTGTCCGATAAAAATGATTTTTATACCATCTTAAAGTCCAAACTTTTACCTTTTCTGTGATATCAATTTTATTTCTGTGACATTTTTCCTTCAATTTGTATTCATTTTTTAAATTTAATAATTTTTTACGTGCAGACGATTTTGAAATAACGCAAATTTATACCTACTTCGCTGCTAGGAAACGGTTAGACTTTGAACTAATTTATCTTTATTTCTGAAAATTTTGCTTATGTTTATAAATATCTATAAAAGAAGGCAGAAATTACATGCATCTGTCTGTCTGTCGGTCGATCGGTCGGTCACAAGAACTCCTCCTAAACGGTGAACGGTAGCGACATGAAATTTACACACAAGGTGCTATTTTCAACTTTCAGAGTTAATTAGTTCTTAAGATATTTAATTCAATAACGAACATTGGCCGCTTTTAAGCCGTTTTAAACGTTTTTTCCCAATAACTTCTGAAATCTTTATTAGACAACAATTCTTTTTATGCAATTTTAAAGACCAGAAAATGATCTTTTTAATGCTATTAATTCCATTGCGATGAAATGTTTTCTCTGATTGCTATTAAGGTTTAAAAAAATATTTTTAACGTAATTTCTAACAATACTTTTTATTCTTATAGAAATAAATTCAATCCAAATTACTGTTTCACGCGCGGGCTTTTGCCAGTGTTAAAGTTAATAGAAGAAAATATTGCTTTCTTTAACCATAAACAATAAAGGAGACTTTACACTTCCGGTTTCTTGTTGTGGTAGCATTTAAAGCTTTTAATACGGTTACACAGTGATCCAATGACGTTAGTGAATTATTCTCTCGATGTTTTGTTTAATTTTCACAGTGAGATATTACAGAATATACTTCTGTAGATACGGTAATGTGCATTAACAAGGAACATCCTATTCTGTAGATCTCTTCAAGTTCTTAGAATTGTCAGGGGCACCTTCCGACAAGCCGAGATTGAAAATCGGTGTGCCAGTACTACTAATACGTAACCTCGATATACCAAGACTGCGCAATGGCACACGGTTACAAATTACACACCTAGGTACAAACGTCATGAAAGCTACTGTTATGACTGATATAGGGAGAAGAGAGAGTGTTTTAATTCCACGTCTTCCGATAACACCGAAGGATTTATCATCTCAGTTCAAAAGGTAACAAATCCCTTTAAAAATATCATTTGCGAGGCTCAGGGCCAGACACTGAAAGTGGCAGGCGTACATTTGGAAAAACCATATTTTTCGCATGGACAACTATATTTGGCGTGTTCACGTGTATAATTAACACACAACCTCCACATTTGTGCAAATAACATGATATATAAAAGTATATTAGTATAGATAAACAATGTACATAACTATATCAGCATACATGTACAGTACACTCCTGTCAGCCGTCCAAATAGGTATTATCAACTGTCAGAACTTTTAGTTTCCCCTTTCAAAAGACAACAAAACATTTACATTCGTGAATTAAAAAAAAGAATAATTCAAATTCTTCGCGGACGAAGTCGCGGGTAACAGCTAGTAATAAATAAATACAAATAAACGTAATGAATAAAGAAACATACACAAAATAAACAAGAAATGAAAATTATATAAAATCTAAGAAATAGTTTTTAAGAAAAAACCCGAAGTCTCAGATATAATTTAAAGAAGAGAGACAAGAAAAAAAACCTTAAAAAAATCAATTTTGAAAAAGAAGAGAAGCAACTACAAAACAATTTCTATAACACAATTTAGTGGAAAAAACCGATACAAAAAACCCGAATTCTATAACACAATTTAGAAGAGAAAAAAGAAAGTGTGTCAGGTACGCTCATGAAACACTTGAGAAAGTCTATTGCATATGTTATCACTTATAGGAAAATCTCCCGAATTCTCAGGATTTCATGTGTTTGGAAGGGTTGAGTGGTAGGTTCGAGGGGAGAGCTTTGCGAATTGGCTAATTAATAACGGTTGCATTGACACTCTTTCCTCGCGTGACGCACTTTATACGCCAGCCGTTCCCTTTGAGGGTTAATATAATAAATCTAATCCAAACAAACTTTGTGAGCGTATCTATTGAGATGCAAATGATACCTGCACCAATGCATTCCTGAAGATAATTTTTGTTTGCGGGATGTGGAAGAATATAGACCTGACCCTTCAAAGTGATATCTAGTTCCCTTCACACACTCCATGACGTCCTCGGAGAAGAACGGTTGGCCAGAACGTATTTTTCTGTGATAGCAAATGTACACTTTCTCACAAATTATTTTATGACACAACAAAATAGATTTATGTGTTGGTGGAATACACTTCAAAAATAATATGTATATAAACGAGAGAGCAATAATGCTTTAAATTTCATGTATTTTTTTTTCCTTTTAGGTTTCAGTGCCTGGTTTTGCTGCGATAGGAAAGAAAATCTATATATTTAAAATAATTTGGTAAAACCTTCAGACAGTTTACCAGCTCCAACCACTCGACGGATTTCGATAATTTTTATTTCATATGCCAGCTTATGACGTCTAAATATGTCATCAAGGGACGCCTGCCCTCCAACCAACCATTTTCGAACGAAATCGAAAAACATTTCTCCACCATACATTCTCTATAGGGAAAAACCTTTAAACTTTTCATTGATTATAATAAATGCAACACAAGAGTTAAGATAATTCTACAGTAATATTGATATTTAACAATTTCAATAGATTTTTAAATTAATATTTATATAAACACAGGAAAAATTCAAAATGTTTGGTAGCAACCACAGCACTAATAAGTAATTTAATAGAACTTATTTTACAGATGAATGTTGAATTTTTGTTCTCAAAGAAAGAAAGACGAGCTAAGAAAGACGTTGCTACTGATTTCAAGGCATTTGCATCTTCTAGAAATTTTTCGCAGTGATATATTAGCTTTATAGTCGGATCATTTCCGGCTTAGGCACGTTTCTGCTTACAGCCTGTGTGCTTTTCCGCTGAAAGAAATCCAGAGGAGAAATAAGCAAATGCAAATTACCATTCCTTACTTCTCCGAAATAAAGCAGTTTTGGGGAAAAATCTATTAAGCAGTAAAGCTAAATATTCTTTATATATATATATATATATATATATACCACCAATTCTTCTTATTTATTTTCTTTCATATTGTAAGCTTCTGTTGTTAAAGTATTAACCTCTTAACCGGTCAATTTTTTCACCAGAAGCGATAAAAGAAAACCCATATTTTTTGATGCATAAATTCAATCTTCTGTTATTCGGTGGTTGAAAAACACCCTTCAGCGATAGACCCGGAGGTAAAACATTTCAGTGACATGGATGAGCTACGATATCTGTTGAAAAGGTTTTATAGTTATGGTACGCGAATGAAAAATTCGGGGCAAAAAGGAAAGGAGAAAATATCGCAAACCGGTTAAAGGGTTAATATTTGTTGCAAAAGCAGAGGAATGAGATTTTAAAAACTTTAAGAATCTTAGAACTTTGAAAATTTCAGTTAAACATCTTATTATATAATTACTAAGATATATAGTTTATCTGTAAAATGATTTCTAAATTTCAACTTATTCATTGACCTGTAAAAATAAATATTACTGCTTTTTTTATAAGATGAGGAGCTAAGTATGTGAGAATGAGCTATAATAACAAAAATAACTATAGTTATGCATATCAGAGCACCACTGTGAATCATCCTGATATTAAAGTAAACAAAAATACACGAATTTATTTTGATTTTGTTTAATGTGTTGCAAAATGTTTACTTGAAAATTTCTGCTTAAAATAAATGAGTGACTGTTGTGAAAATGAGCAATTATTAAAAAGAAACTATCCTCTGCTTAGAAACAATTTTTGTTCAGTAAATTTGAAAGAATCATCTTTATCTATTGTAAACATCCCAGATCTTAAATATGACGTTTATTGCAGGATTTTCTTTTCTTAATTAAAAATATTATCTGTGATATTTATGTTAGCTTTCATGCAAGCATAATTTCAAAAAAAATCATGATTTCTATAGAATGTAGCTATAAAAAATCATAAGCCATTAAACTCAGGAAAGAAGAAAAGTTTCACTATTGTTAATATCAATAAATTAATTTATATATAATTTATGCATTGATATTGAAAGAAATACAAATATATCAATCAACCACATTAGTTCCAATTAAATTTTTATCAAAAAAATTAACATCAAATACTTTTATTACAGTAATATACTGACATGATTTATGCATTGCTATAAATATGCTCAATCTAAACAACGCTATTAGTAAATTACATCTCGGGAAACTTGAATTGGGAAAATATTATTTAAAATTCAATTATATAAAAAGTCGGCCATTTAATTGTTTGGTAAAATATAGCCAAATAGTAAGATAGGTTAGAACTCAAATTTCACCAATTACATTCATTGAAATATAGTAATTATTATCATAATTGTAAGAGCCATTTCATATCTCTGATATGAAAGTATTAAAGTATTCGCAAAGGACGCTTTTTTCTTATAATCCACATCAAATTTTGAATTTAAAATACTATTAATAAATAACATTGAATTCCTCACGTTTAAAGAAATTATCCAGATATTCTGTGTTTAATATAATACTAAAAAAAAGTATACATTTCTAAATTATTTTCAAAATACACGTCAAATTTTCTCAAGACTCGTAAAATGAAGCTCAATCCTCATCTTAGACGAAGCGCAATTGTTTAGTTTTCCTCAAGATAAATCTACACACATGCTAGGGGATAAACCGAAGCTCGGAAATCCCTCGTCTTTACATTGGATCATTGAAGTCAACGAAACGTGACCACAAGAAGAAAATTCTAGCCACGGAAGATGCATCACATCGTGCTGACTCTACATAAATCGAAGTAGGGAGAAAGAAATACTGCAAAATATATCTTCGTCCCCCATCAGGGAGGAAGCTGGGAATTCCCGGTCGTTTGCGGATGATCACAAGGAATGTGGATGACCACAATGAAAATGTTACGGTTATAAAAAAAAATCTGAGTCGATAATTTCAGAGTAAGGTACTTCAAGATATATCGTAGAAAGAATAAACTGGAATGCAGGGAAACCTACAACAGAGAGAATGATTTTTTTTTCTAAACCATAATATTGTTATTGACTTAGTATTATTTTTACATACATTCACATTTTTGAAGTCTATTTTTATTAGTAATATTTATAATTGCTTTAATTAGACAAGTTACATGCCAAAGACAATAAACCGCTATGTAAAGAATTTTCTAAACTGAAAAAATAATCTGTTTAAGACTTCAGTAAATTCTTGCAAAAATTTATGTACCTTATTCGGAATTCACGTGAATGAAGAAAGAGCGAATTTTTAATGAAGTCACATAACTTTCTTCTAGCAAAAATAAACGATTCCAAATTCTTATTTTATGAATTTTATTTCCTTGAAATAAAATTCATAAATTAAGATTTTGCAAAAGTTTAATTTCAATATTAATGCTCTTTATATATTTTACAACGGTCTTAAAAATTACATTTAAAAAACCATGAATTTGGTCTTAGAAAAAGTTAAACAACCAACCTGAAAGAAATTCATCTTCATGGAGTTGAAGAGAACTAAAAAACTAATAGTAATAATAATATTTCACGTATTAAAAATACTTCTTATATCAGAAATTAATTATTTTTGGGGTTAGAAAATATCATGAAAAGTGGATTACGAAAAGGTTTGACGATATATGAGTACCTGGCGGTAATACCGCTCATGGGAAAGAAAATTTGGATGCGGATATTTTAAGGTATGTTACTCGAGAATGACGTAAAAACAATCAATCAGCGTTCACAGTTAGAGTTATATTGATAAAAGGTCGGAAACTTTCATAAGGCAGCATCTCTCTTTTCTATTGGAATGTGATCTTCATGTCAAAAAAAAAAATAAATGTTGTTAGAACAGTAACTGTAGGACGAGAAATGCCTCCACGAGGCAGAGATTAAGAAAAGGGTGAAAATAACCAATATGATCAGAGAATTGTCAGAAATGTAAAATATTTGAAACTCATACATTAGGATAACTTTACGAAGAGGATATATTTAGAAAGAGTGTTAATAGAATTTTATAAGATTTCTTCTAGTACAAAGATATGGGTATTTTTATTAGTATTATCTATGCAGCGGAACGGTTATCTCTTGTTTTGAGGTTTTGTTCATAAAATAGGTACCTTGAAATTGCAAGTAGATAGAAGTGTGTTGACTTTTTGATTGACATTCATAAGACTTCTTCTAAGACTAAACAAACATTTATTAGAATACTAAAACACAACTATTACAATTCGTGTCTGCGTACAACTTACCATCGTTCAATTGTACTCGTCTCTTATTTTTAAATCAAATTCAAAGTAAAGTAAATATTTGGCTCCTGCCACTCTTCTGATATTATGCACTGTTATAACAATAAATAAATTCAAGTCATGCTTTTTTCAGGCATAAATATTAAATATTCTTATAAGTGTATAAAACAATCTTTCCAAAAGACACCTACTTTATAATTGGTTCCTTATAATCTATTCCATAGAAATTCTCTGTTTCATCATTAATATTTACAGTTACGTGTTCTTTCATACTAGCTTATCATTAATTGTTTTCTGCTCAACTATTTCTCACTTTTTATATCTTTTGTGTCCTTTTCTACAAACCTTTATTAAGCTTAAACTAAAAACTGTTTCATGCTTATAAAAATAGAATTTTGCAATAGATTTTCACTCACTTCTTTATGTGCTACAATTTTCTTTAACCAAGTTTCCTGACAGCTGCAATTTTGATGACAATACAAAATTTTAATATTTTGAGAACTTCTTTACCATTTAAACCTTAAATTGTTATTGTTAATCTTTTTATTCCATATTTGTTTCACCACTTTTTTTGTTAGAGAATATAGGAAAAACTTTGCAAGATACAGCAAGTGGCAAAAACGGAAAGATTCTAGCACTATAAAGAAGAAGTTTTAAAATTATTTTCTACTTTTGAGTATTTAAATTATTACATGACATCTAGGAATTTTTTTTTTCTGAAATTCCATATTGTGCCTCGTATATATAATTCAAATTTAATTAAGTTAAACAATTAACTGATAAATGAGTTCTGAAAATAATATCATTTGACAACTAAACACTCAATTGCCTTCGAGGACACAAAAGATAAAAAAGTTAAAAATATCTACACATCAGGAAATGACTGAAAATTCGAGATGAAATTGCCATCTTAGCAAATAAGAAACCAATCACGTTATATAAAAGTGCAAAAGACATTCCCTTATATTTCTCTAACTATTACGGATCTTAATAGTTAAGTGACTTGCTCATATTGTGCTGTCTATTCATGAATAAATAAATAGATGCATTATTGTTGTTTCTGGTTGAGAACAAATATCGTCTCACTCTGCGCATCTGTGGTTAACAACGTTTATTTAGTCACTGTCTATTATTCACTGTCGATTATTCACTATCGATTATGCTTTATATTTACTTGAAAAAAAGTTATGAAAGAAAGCTTCTTTATTCAGTGATTTGTATTTTCAATTTTTTAAAAAAAGCAAGCTTTTGAAACATTTAAAAGCAACAGAGCCATGTGATATCTGAAACTTTCGTTTTCCTTTCAGTGTGTTGGATAGAGAAGGAATTTTATCTGAAAGATAAAATAAGAGAGATACGAAGATATTTTCTTCACTCAGAACTTAGAACTGCTGAAAATTATTTTAGTTCAAAATTACTACTTGTCCTACCGAGAGATATACCTCTTTTATTTCTAAAATTTTGTTTCAGGCATTTTAAATTATCGAATACAGTTTCCATGCGGAAAAATATATCCCTGAAGCAATCAAATGAATTTAAAACTGAAATAATTTTTTAATATAAAATATTTTAATACATGATATAATTCAATGATAAGCTTTTAACACCAAGACAACTTTTGTATTACATTCAACTTAATGAGAACTTATACATTTCATGATAAATTCTACAAAGATGGTATGTTTGAAAGATAATTTCATAAAACTCAGAGAGCAACCATTCCTAAAACTTAGTTATAACAACATTACCGTAGGTTTGTAGTACGAAGTACGGAAGTACAAAAGTACGTGCTTTAAAGTTTCGTCAATGCGATCTCTATAATAATCTATTAATAACCTGGTACAGATGCATCTATATCAGAACTTGTGTGCAATTGCATGTAAGATATTGAAAGATGCGTATTATATCTGTTTCCCTTCCTTCTGTAGTAAATCCTTTGACCTTTGAAATTTCACATTAGCATACTTGGAATAAGCCTAAAATGCTATTTGACTTATTTTTCAATTTAAAAATAAATTTCCAGAATAATTCTCAGCATTTAGTTTTCATTTTTTTTTTTGTCAAAACTTAGAAAAAAAATCCTTGAATTTTGATAAATTCAAAGTTAATTAAATATATAATTTTTTACTTGCTTCATTTAAGGGGAAGCTTTATATTATTTGACCTTGATTTAAAAAAATCCTCATTCTTAACCCGTCAGCACACGCACCCATTTTTGGGCACATTTTTGGGAACATTAGCACATACGCGGGGTTATTTTGACCCCAAATTATTAGATACTTACTCTTTATTTTATTATCTGTTTGTACAAAAATAAAATATGGCCAAAGCATAAGAATATTTTTTCGTAAAAATACCTTGTATTTAAGATACAAATGCAATTTTTAATTAGAAAATGAAAGTTGGACTTATAACCTTTTTCCCTCCCTTTCTGTATTCTTTCCTTCTCCGCTGCGCACGTTCGTTCGCTTCCATAGCCATAACGTTCAAGTAACCTGAAACGTTAGCACACGCCGGGTCGATTTGACCCCAACGCCCTCAGTCAAAAGTGAAAAACCCTGTTTCGTCGGTTTTGGCCATCTTATTCTCTTCTTCCATCTCCCCTATGAAGCTACAGGAAGTAACAGGGGCAAGTGTTCATAGAATCTTTCATCAAAAGAGAAAGGGTGGAGTCAAAAAGACCCCATGAGTGTGCTGACAGGTTAAAATCTCCAATAAGACTTTGTATCTATTAAAAAAACTATGCTTGCTACTAAAAATAAGTCATATATTTTTTCTTTCACACCTTTTTCCCTTTCTCGCAATGAAAAATGGATATTTTGTGTCATATTAGTATATTTACTAAAACTCTATAGGACGGGTCAACTGGGTACGAAGCGAACTTCTGAAGTAGAAGAAATTTTAATAATTTATTTACTTAGTTGTCGAGGTACAATTATCTTTGAAAAGCAGTTTTAATCATCATGTTGGTAAACATGCTCTTATATATAAACAGATGGGGACGCTTCAAAATTGTTTCTTCATTTCGAAAAATCGATTTATTAAAGTTTTTACTCTATTTCTTTGAATTGCAAAGCAATTTTACTGAATCACTATCCAATCAATTAATTTTCCCAATTTACAGAAATTTATTTTTTCTCTATTCTTTTTCTATTAATTTTTTGCTAAATTATATGCAGATTTTAATTTGAATTCTGTGTCGCTAAATGTTTTCCTACAGAAATTGATTGCCCAAAGCATATTATGTAATAATTCTTCGTGACATTTTTATGAAGTAAAATTTATTATATCTTAATTAAATACACGAAATAATTTCTTTATTCAATTTTCTTTTAAAAGACTTTTCGTTGTGATTGGATCAAATAGTTTTTGCAAGGAGAACTAATCATTACCATTTCCTAAATGCAAGCAAGAAAAAAATCAGACAAATTATACAAATGCATCTTGTGTCTCTGGTGAAAATTCAAATCATTGTTAATGCTGAAGTTCATAATTTTGATTAAAAGCAAACAGTGCTTGAGGCATATCGATTCAGTACAATTAACGCAATTTGATTAAAAGGAAACAAAAATATAGTTAGTATTTAATTTGATTAGTGATTACATCACATTATTTACTTTTCAGTACTGTTTCTTGGATACCCTATTGTTAGTGACGAGAAATTACATTTTCTCACATATTTTTCTTCTGTAGACTTAAATACTCTTAAAATACTCTGCCTAATTGTAATTTAAATTGTTGCAGAGGATTGTGAAACAAAACCAAACCAAAAATTTATTTAGTGTCAGCCATTCAAAATAATGTTCATAATAATTTTACAGAGTATATTAGAATCTTAATTAAAAAAGAAATGATGAAAACAAATATTATATGGTAGATTTGCTTGCGCATTAAAATATAATTCTCATTATTAGATTTCGTTTTCACTTTAGCTTCTCACCGACAATGTATAAACAATAAATACTTGAATGAAACTCCAAAACGAAAGCACAAATATTGTTTTTTATAAAAAATATCTGAAGAAATTTTCAATTCGCCAAGAAAACATTTTTCACAAAACTCAATACCTTTCACAGAAAGAAAATGATATTGACTAAGACGTTGATTATTTTATTCCTTTCGCATTCTTTAGTGCATCTAAATACACAGTATTGACGAATTTCAAAGGCCTAACACGTAAATCATTGCGGAGTGATGAAAAAAAAAAATGCAATTCTTTATTCCATCCGGGGGAAGATGATTGTCAAATAGGGCAGTTCTGGATCAAATGCATTTGAGGATGAAGAGGGAAAATAAATTGCTGGGGGAGAAAACACAAGGCTCCATTACGAAGAAATACATTTCAGTTTGGAATGTCAATATTTAAATGTTCTTTTACTTCGCTTTGAATTGGAATAACGTCAAATAAGATTTTGATGAATGGTGAGACACAAAGCTAATATCGCCTTTTT
>BGPR01046933.1:0-11917 GCA_013235015.1 Araneus ventricosus
CATATTACAATTTTACGGCCAAACGATATTTTCAAATATATTTATTTTATGGCGAAACGATTTTTTATCTAATTAATTTCCTTTCTTATAATATTTTAATAATTCTACAAATATATGTTTTATTCGTTGCGAATATTAGATGTGTTCATGGGTATGCAACAAATTCTAACCACTATACAATTCAATATAACTATTTAAAGATACAAGTTAAAACAATATCATTTTGTGTACAACCCCTCATCTTTTAGCTCCTCTTCGACAGGAGCTAAAATTCTGCTCGTTGTAACGCCGATATCTTTCTTAATACTAATGATATTGAACTGAATTTTTTTATATAAGTTGCCCTATATATCTGGCTTTAAAGTTGTGAAAGAAAAATTGCACAATGTTTCGCGCATGCGCAGTAAAACATTATTTACTAAAAATGCTCATAATTCCTGTAATATTCAACAATTCTTTTCCAAAGTTTTACAACATGCGTCTCTAACATATTGTCATCTTTTCTGTAAATTTGGTATATTATAACAAAAAATTGTGCATGTTATAAGCAAAAAACAGGCGGGAAAATTTGAGATTTTTTAAGAAAACCTTTATATCTTCCCAAATATTTGCGCTGAGTTTACAAAAATTCCTGTAAATATTATGCACATTAAACAGTACTATTTCTGAAAATTGCATATTGTTATCAGTATTCTGTGAAGCGGGGTGGGCCAAACACTTTTTTGTCTTCATCAGTTTGTAGACGGTCCCCTAATTGCCCTCAGGACCGAATCTTCAATGTAAAATGTGAGTTATTGTCTATTCTTTACATGTCCGAAGTTTAAAGTCAGTCAGTTAAACCATTCTGGAGAAATTCTAAAAAATGTGAAAATCTGCAAGTGTCCGGATACTTTTGGGCATATAGTGTATCTGTTTAGTGGGTTCAGTTTCACTTAGTGATGAAAGTTTCAGTTTGGAAATGAAGTTATATGAAGAGGTGAGATTTAACATCTGGCATGATAAAAAAAATGAATTCACTAATACCATTGTATTTGGTAGGTGCCAGAGGTTTGAACATGGTCAAATTACCAGACATATGGTAAAATGAACGATACTTTCTGAGGAATAATCTGGTAATTTTATCGTGATTCTCGTAAAAAAACGAAGTATATGGTATGAAAACCGTTTTTGCTGATAAATTAACTTTTCAGCGTTGTAATTTTACTAAACATGTTGGTAAAAAGAGCCATAATTTCGAAAACCAGAAATTCTCGTAAACCGTTACCAGAACGAACAGTAAGATTATTAAATAAATGATTTAAATACCGTAAATTTTGTTAATTATCACCAGAATTCTGGTTTTATTACCAGAAATGCCATTACCATACAAATATGGTTTTTCTGCCAGAATTTTTTTCTCAGTGCACCCTGTATATATGTGGCAGTTTTGGCAAGATTGACATGACATGAAAATACATTACTAGTTGTACAGATGTTATACCAGCAGATTATTTTCTCTTTATATATATACAGTTATACCAATAAGTCATTAGAGTTTCTCTCACCCCGTGTAGCTAATCTATGATGTTTCAAATCACCCTGTGGATAGTGTTACTTCCCCGTACCAATATATCATCGCGTATATGATAAATAAGTTTTTTTTGATTGAGAGAAGGTGTGAGTAGGCAATCCCAGACGGCCGAAAATCAGAGAAATCTTAACTTCGCCCTTTCTGTTGCACTCGCACGTATAAACTTAATGTCCGGACTTAACGGAAATGTCCCAAACACAACGCACATGAATGAACACTTTTCTTTGATATTTAAATAATCAGGTGATCATGTTCATCGGTGTGTGGTCATCTGCAGTCATTGTATTATGCATTTCCGCAACAACTTGAGCAGGAACAGATGGAACGTCCGATCAATCCCACTATAGGCGTCTATGGGAATGTCTTTTACCACGTCAAGTTGATCATAGTGCCCGCTAGGGTTTCCGTGTTTACTTTGATTGGCGCGAAACTGAGTTTTTTCTTCATCGTGTTTTGAAAACCTTCCATCTTTATTTACAATTAACAACTAATAACAAATTATTTTCAACTTTAAGACACTCAAGAAGGGATTCATTCTACTTTAAGCCACACACATACGCACAAAAAAAAACTACAAAGTAGAAATGTTTACATCCTTATAAACAGACTAGCTGTTACCCGCGACTTTGTGCGCGAAGTATTTGAATTATTAATTTTTTTTAATTCACGAATGTAAATGTTTCGTTACATGTTGAAACTGAAAATTAAAAGTTTTGACTGTTGATAATACATAATTGGACGACTAACAGGAGTGTATGCTTATATAGTTAGGTAATTTGCTTATCTATGCTAACACACTTTTGTATACGAAGTTTTTTATTTTACGTTTTTTGCACGGATGTAGAGTTTTTGTGGGCTGGACACACGTAAACACTACACATATAGCCCATGGGAAAAATGTGTTTTTTCCAAATGTACGCCTGCCCTTTTGAGTGTCTGGCCCTGAGCCTGTCAAATGCTAATTTTAAAGGGAATTGTTACCTTTTGAACTTGGATGGTAAATTCTTCGGTATTATCGGAATGCGTGAAATTAAAACACTCTCTCGTTTTTAAACACTCTCACGACGTTTGGACCTAGGTGTGCAATTTGTAACCGTGCGCAGTCTCGGTACATCGAGGTTACGTATCAATAGTACTAGCACACCGACTTTTAATCTCAGCTTGTCGGAAGGTACCCCTGACAATTCTAAGGAGTTGAAGAACTTGTTATCTGTTATATGAAGAAGTTGATGTTACTTGTTATTGCCCATTAGCGTATCTATAGGTAGATATTCTGTAATACCTCCCTCCATTTGTGACATTTTTTTTTTATTTATCTGACCTAAACTTTCATTAATCAGTGCCAAAATTACCAATTCGACAACCATTCTCTATTCCTCATATATTCTCCGTTACTGTAAATTACATCATTGTACTCAATGGTATCATCAGGCCCTTATAATCTGTTGAATATACCATCCATCATGCTATATGTCACCCACTTCTACCATTCAAAAGAATACATGAAACAAAATACTATATTGTCGCATATTTTTCTTTAGTTATAATTAACATTAGTTTCCAAATTTTAATCTAATAACTCTTGCAGCTATATCATATCTATCAATGGATTTCTGTCCCGGCGTCAATTTATCGACAGCTTCTTGAATAAAATCCGATATGGAAAAGATGCAAATATAAATAACTAAAATTAAATAGACTGTAAACTTCAAAAATGAAAATCAAGCGTCGAGTTGAGTAATTTCAGTTATTATTCTGTAAATAAATGATTTGTTTATTTTATCAGAAAGATCACATAATCGCGGCTTTCTTTATGATCAAATGATGTTTGACATTAAAAATAAGTTATCCTTAATATATTATTTATTATTTCTTCGGAAACGCAGGTAAAAATGACAGGCGATATGAACTGCGGTGATTTTTTAATCTAATTAAATAAGCTTTAGAATTCTTTAAGAATCAATTAAAACATTGCCAAACGATATTTGAAAAAAAAATAAACAGAAAAAATAATGGCAAAGTAATTACACCGTTGCCTAGCAATCCATCAGTATCAACTGTAGTATCATTAAATTTGATTTATTTTAAAATCGTCTGCGAACTTTTTATTAAATTTTTAAAAATTAATAAAATTTGAATGAAAAATGTCACAGATATAAAATTGATATCATTAAAAAGGTAAAATTTTGAACTTTAAGATGGTATAAAAATAATTTTCGGGGGATTATTTGGTCCTAATTTACAGCGGAAAAACGGTTTCGGTTACTTTTTAATTAACTGTCTGTTTAATTAACTTTTGCGCTTTGAAAAGTTGACAGTAATCTTCTCCTTGTCTTAATTAATAAGTGTGCAAAGTTTGGTTGATATCAGTGCCGTGGTTTAGGAGGAGATGTGGAACATAGATACATACAAACATACATACCCACAATGACTTTTATTTGTATTAAGATTGCATCTCTCGGTCGTCGTAGAAATAGAAAAACTTTACCACAGAGAAGAAGAATCAGAGGTCTCACTCCGGAGTTTGATTAACTATCGCAGCGCCGCCTACCGAGGGCACTCTAACTACAAACCACAGAGAAACCATAACATGACGCCATATTGGTTTTCATCACAGCTGTGTAGAATCTTTCTTGCTACAAACCATAACACGACGCCATTATTGTATCGAAAGAAAAGCAACCAAAACGCCGCCATGTTCTGTTGCTGGTTTAGTTCTTGCTGCAGCTGGTCAGTTTGACATACTATTTATTATAATCAGGAGTTTTTTTTTAGAATTAGATACTTTATGTAGAATCAAGACTTGTGGCTATACCAGTTTAGTAAAAGTGTTCGACTGCTTCCCCATTCAAGATTCCTGGAGATGAGAACGGTAAGTTTAAAATGCGTTACAAAAATTTTTATGAGATGTTATTTAAATAACTGAAAAACTTCTAATATTTAAAATACTTATTTTCACTTTTTGTATATAAAATAATAAAATTTTGTTTTATTTTTGTGCAGTTGCTGAAGCATAATTAAAATGCCTACCATATGGAATAATCTGACAAAAATGTGCATGAGTTCTTTAAATTCTTTTTAGTCCTGTTTTTTGACAGATTTATTTCTACATAGTATGACTTGGTAATTAAAATAATTTTAAAAGATATTAATGGAACCCTTGCTTATTACTCTCAGAAAAACTTATAATTATTACTATGATGTATTGTGAACTGTCAAAGTAATATACAAGTTAAAATTCTTTTATCAGTAATTTAATATTGAAATACAGCTGAAAATCATAAATATTGCATTTATAATTATATTGATTTTGAGTGGTAAGTTTTAGTTGAGTTTTTATAGTATGAAAATTGTTGCTGTTATTTGTGCTCTAAGTTGAAGTAATATTGAGATGTTCTATATTTAGTATGTGTAGTTATATCCGAAGCAAGCTTTTTTACAAATGCCTACTGTGAAATAGAATGAAATGAACTGATTTAATATCTCTAGTCTGTTTAATGTTTACACTTATTTATTATTATTACATACTGGTTATTAGTATCTTAGAAATAATTCAGTATCTTAGTATAGCATCCTTATGCAAATTTCAATACCCTTTTAAGAAGATTCTTATTTTTATTAGTATTTATTTTTAACATCGTTTTCCAGAGGCAAATTAAAATATTCATTCTTATTTGTGTAAATAAAATGTAGGAAATTTGTTTAATAAGCATATTGGCTAACACTAGTTTAGTAAAGTTCTCAAAATATTTTGATCTGTTGAATTTAACACAGCTTCATATAAGAAAATTAATTGTTATTGGCTGAAGGTGAATATTTTATTCATAATATTCAATGTTTACAATGAAGTGGAGTCTTTAATAAAAATAAATTGGTTTGTGTTATACAAATGGAATCTACTAGAAATTTGTTTCTTTTTCAGGCAGTCTGTCAATGTTGGAGCTGTTTTGTCTTCTGGATGGCTGGTCATATGAAATGCACCAAGATTTTGTAGATATTTGTCTAAAGATTTGTTAAATAATTTATGTTCAAAGGAACTCTCATATTATAGATGAACTACATATTATGATTGATACTGCAGTAGTTTTCTATTTAATTTGAGGAAATAAATTGTGGAACTTTTCTGTGTATCTTACAATGAGTCGGTTTCTAAGTTATTTTCAAAGTTATCATTACACTCTTTATGCTAACAATATTTTATTTAAAAAATTATTCTTTTATTTTTCTTTAAATGGCTGCATTTTTTTTAAATGCCAAATTCATGATGCATATGCATTATCAAACTTCAGTTCTTTGAGGAAAAAATAATTATTTTGTGTTATAAGCTCTGTGGTATTGGATAATTAAAAAATGATTGTTGATATGTCTTATTATTAAATATCTTGAAAATTGTTTTGTAGAATAAAGTATTTAAATTAGCATTGTGTATATTAAAAGTCGTGCAGATATAAGATTAAAGCTGCTTTAAATTTTCATACCAAATTGCCTGTCAATTGTTTCATTCATTCGTATAAAGGTGGTCCAAGTCTTGTAGACACATAAATTTAAATCAATTTAACCCATTTTTTTATTTCAAGTGTGTAAATTATGTGTTTTATTGATTGCATTAATTATAAATAATGAAATTTCAATGGCTTTAATATATAAAGAAAAGTAGTAGTGGTCTAAGATTAAAAAATGACTGTTGATTTTTTTATTATTATTAAATATCTTGAAAATTGTTTTCGTTGAATAAAGTATTTCTAAGTATTTAAATTAGCATTGTGTATATTAAAAAAAGTTGTACAGATACAAGATTAATACTCCTTTAAATTTTCTGTCAGTTGTTTCATTCATTCATGCAAAGGTAGTCAATTTTATCATTTTTTTTATTTAAGGTGTGTTTATGTGTTTCATTGATTTTATTAATTATAAATAATGAAACTTAGAGGCCTGAGATACTTAAAAATACCACCTCTTTATGTAATATTACAACGAGTCTGTTTAGTTATCATCACACCCTTTATAATGTCCATTATATTTTGACAAATTCCTTTTTTTTTTACAAAAATCCTTTATCTTTAAAAAATGCACCAACTAAGTTCACTTCCTTTGAACAAAAAAGACTCATTTTATGTCATATAAGCTCTGGAGACAGTGAAGAAAATGTTTTATCTTATAATTTCAAGTTAATTTGCTTTAAAAATGTGTTCTTGTGAATGTGTAGAATGTAAAACATTAATCATGAATGATTTTATAACTTCAGATAATCATACAGTTTTTTTAATGATTATGGTGTTAGTAAATCTGAATATATTAAAGTATATTTGTATAGTTAGTATTTTAATATAGTTATAATAGTAATTTAAATGTTAAATATTTTTCAATAATCACCTACATCATGTAGACAGCTTAAATTTAAATATCTTAGATAATGATGGAGAAAATGTGTTATCTTATATTTCGGGATATTTTTCTAAAAAATATTTGTCGCTTTATGAATGTATTGAATGTTAAAAGTTAATGGTAGATGAGAAAATTTTAGAAAATCATACAGTCTGTTTTGTGTTTTAAAGAATATGATATCAGTAAACTGGCTTAAATTAGCCAACAAATAATTTGTTTCAATATTTTGTCAATTAGCATGAATGTTTTTTGTCTAATTTAATTTATGTTCGCAAAGAAATAGTATCAGCAAAAAATTCAACATTGTCAAATATAGAGGTTTTTTAATGATCACCTGGAACACAAAGAAGCACAATGTTTTTTTTTTTTTAATTTCCTCTTTAGTTCGAATTATGAACCATGATTTCAAATCCAACACAAGTTCTAAAAATAAGTTAAAATATGTTTCCCAATTTTATTTTTTTGATGATTTTATTATATTTCAGATTATAAATGTTTTTGAAAAAAATGTGTTTGTTGTTTCAAAATCATAATTTCAAAAATCATTATTTCATAATACAACACTTACCAATGCTAGGTAGAATTATGAGGTGCATTGGAAGTTTTAACTCCTGATAGGGCCACCCTAGGAGCTAAGTTCATTCAATTAATGTCCCTCTATTGGGTTTTTTTATATAACACTTTCTTATATCGAATATTTTTATACTGTATATAACAATTAACTCTGGTTTCTAGGCAGTATTTGTTAGAAATGTTATGTTTTGTAACTTATTATGCTTGTTCAATAAAATTAACATTGTTTTAAATATTTTGTATTTATTGTAGCATCTTGTTTCATAACTATATATACAGGTATTTAATTTTTTGTGAGAGGGGGTTGTAAAAATTCTGAAAAATTAACTATACAAATGAATTTCCTCTGTGGAAATTACATTCTACCAATATTTTTTTTTATCTTGCAGAAGAATGAATGTGTATTTATTAAAAACTGTTGAAGTTTTAAAATATTCTGAAGGAGATAGTATAATAGTAACTAAAGCAACAAATATAATTTGCTGAGTTTAAGAAAATTACAAGTGAATAAATTACCTATATTCTATCAATTTTAGTATCTTAAATAATAATGTGAATTTATGAAAAATTAACTTATCGTTGAAGTTTTAACATGTTCTGAAAGAGGAATATTATCTAATTCAATAAAAATTAATTTCCTATTGGTTTAAAAAATTTAGGATCTGAAAGAACTTTTCTTCAAAAAAGGATAAATGAAATTATTCATATGAAAAAAAACTTGAATCTTCTTAAATTATAAATCAAACAGGTTAAAAATTTTTGGTACCCTAGGAAACAGGCAAATCAATTTTTTAATGTTTTGAATGATATTCCAAATTTACTTATAATTTCTGTATTAAAGAAAAATTAATTTAGCGAGATCTAAAATAATTATGTAAACAATAATAAATGGCATTACTATTAAAGCAATAACGTTTTTAAATTAACAATATATATAAAAAAATTTGCTATTCATATATTTAACACTCTCACTACGACACCCGCCCCAGCCGGCTTGGTAGGTTCTATACGAGCCAGGCGGATTTTCGGGCGGGCAAGGGTCAAACTAGGGGTTTGGGTAGTAAAGCGAAGTTCCCACAAGGGTTTCCTCGGGGAGGGGAAACGTCTGCTATTCATGTCTGACAGTGATGAATTGATTTCACCTGCGGGAAGCTACATATGTTTTCAGAAAGAATTACACGCTGAACTTTCAAAATAAGATTCTGAAATAATTTTACCCTGTTATAATTTTTACTAAATCTGTGTTTATTTGAATGAAAAAATATTAAAGCTAAGAATACAGTTTAAAAATTTAAATTTCTTAGAAATTCATTTATTAGAGTAAATTTTTTTTCGAATTTCTTGTAATGAAGACAAATATCATTTTGTACGTTAATAGATTAACAATGATTCCTTTAAAACGGGTTAACTTTTACTCCAGAAAATATAATTAAAATGATTTACTCATGAATATGTAATTTTTTGATTCACTGGGCTTGATTGAAGGATTCAAGATTTTAAATATAAACGAACAAAAACAAAACACTCGCAAGCTGTGCTAAATTTTATTAGTGATGTACTTGATTTTTAAAATTTCTTGTAATTTTTCTTCCTGATGACAAAAAAAATACAACAGTTTTTATATTTTTATAACTTAATTATAAATTAATCGATTAACTGAACTAAATTTCAATTCCTTACAAGAGGTGTTTCATAATTGCAAATTTGTATTAAAAATTATTTCAAGATTACATAATATTTATAATAATGAATTAAAAAAGATCAATCAGTAAGGAATAATTAAAATAGAATGCTTTTTCCTTTATATACAACTAAAGAAAAGTAAGTGTACATTTAAAAATTGTTTTCATTAAATTTGTTTTTTCTTAAAACAATGCTGTAAATGTTTTGGTCAATAACGTGTTAAATAAAGACACTAAATTTTATTTCTAAGCGATAAGGAGTCATATTATAAAATCATATATCAGTGATTTAACTTCATTTTTTAGAAAAAGATAAGGATTGATGTTTTTCTACGTGACGTTTGAGGGACCAATAATTAAAACACATTCACTCTAAAAGCTTTCCGAACTGATTTAGGATTTGGAAAATTGGAAATTGTCGGAAACATTGTTTAGTCAATTCATTAAATTTTAGCCAATCTCAAAAATTAAAATTCATGAAAAAAATCAAAAACTTGACTGAATTTTTACCGGCCAAATAAACATTTAGAAAAAAAAATAGCTTCGACTAAAATATTTTACCTCAAACAATTTTAAAACATGGTAAAACCCACCGAATCTAACATAGTAGATTTACTACTTTCTGAGTTTGCTGCTTATATTGTTGATAATTTACTTTATTTTATATTCTTTTTATTTAATAAAAAATTCTTTTCTTATAAATTAGGTATTAAAAATACTAGTTGAAATTCAATTAATCACATAGACTTTAATCTTGAATCAACTATCGTGAGATATAATGAATGGTGTATCAGTTTTGTTAGTTAAATCCATTTACTAAATTCCATCTATGTTATACTCTTATATATAAATCACTTACAGTACTCTCAATTTTCTAGTTTATCTTTTTTCGTACAAAGGAAATATAGACGTTCGCAATTCTATTTTATTTCTTACAAACATTTGCGCTTTCCTCAAAAATAAATTCCCTTAAAATTGTTTATATTTCTCCCCTAGTCTAAGAAAGATGCTTGTGTTTTTCATACAGAAACATATGTCTCTCTATGTGAAAAGAAGTCTGTTAACCTGTTGCATTGTCATTACAAAATGTACCATCAAATCAATCACCGAATGTCGCTATAATTAGCGTTAAAAATGACCACGGAAAGAAAACGCTACATCTGGCCTTTACAGTCTATTTCAGAATCATTTATCTAGTAAGGAGTGATAAAATTACTGGAACATGTGTCAGAGAGATTTTGCTATAGAATTGGGAACCTTGCTTTGTAAAGGAGCTTATTTTCTCTTGTTCAGCGTGGATTGAACAGGACACAACTGAATTCCGAAGGGATGTTCAAAATATTCCCTTTTTATTCTCAGTCATTTCTGAAGGTTACCAGTTTAGGATGCAACAGGTTAATTTATCTCTCTTAAAAGGGATACATACCATTTTTGTGAAAAAGAATTGTGAAGAATTATAATCCAAAAGTTTATCAAATAGCTAGTAAAAGGAATATAAATAGCCATGACAAATTTCATTTCCTGACTAAGGTGCTACATATTATTTTATAATTAAATAAATTGTTTGAATATATTGAGCAAAATTACATTAAAAACAAAAATATTATAAACCCCTACTATCGGGGTAACAATTGAAAAAATCCCATTATGTTCTCCATCGAGGACTGTATCATTCAACCAGCGACCCCAGTCTCTAGCCCTGGGTCACGCTCCAGTGCGCTTTCGACCACCAACTGTGAGGAGAAAAGGGGAGAAGGCGGACGAGTCCATTTCACGAATCCATATGTCAACAAAACCTCCGTATACAAAGGTAGTAAGATTTTGAGGGCCGCTAGGAGTCAGAGGGTTAATAATCGTCGAAAAACGAATTGAAAATATACACAACAAATTATTGTTTACATCGTTGTCATGACGATATGAAACGGCTTCGTTTCCTTCGCGTCACAATGACGTAATCAGGTTAGTTCTCTCTGCCCGCTACAGGTGGCGCACTGTCTATGTGAAGCGCAATGTTAAAAAAGTTGCCATTACGGTCTATGGGAGTGAGACCTCTGATTCTTCTTCTCTGTGGTTTGGACGCCACGGTCCATCTCATTATTTATTGCAATCGTGATGATATAATTTGATAATATTTTTTGGCAACGTTTGACAAGCAGAGAAGTGTTCAGTTTTGATTAGAATTTCGAAAATTAATTCCTTTGAAATTTTAACTTTTGATTTACGTTTGACAAGCTGAGAAGTTCATGGTTATTTAAATATATTCATATTTTGAATATATTTTTACTATAATTTAATACTTTACAATCATGAATTAGTTTAATATATTTTTTACGATGAATACCGACGAAGAACCCATCGCGGAAAGACGACGGATGACAAAGGAAAGGAAAGCAAGATGGATTTGCTGGATTCGAGCAGTAGATGCAGCCGCTTATAGAAGACGCATCGAAGTCGAAACTGCTGTCACAAAACATATGTTTATTTTATTTCTTTTCAATCAATGTTAAACATTTCTCTCTCATCTATACCTATTTAAACACGTTAAATTTGACGGGAAATCTCTCGAATGAAGAGGCAATTTTCACCCGTCATATCATGATGGATGATTTTCTAGTATTAAAATATTAAACATTCTAAATTTTCTACAAAAAATACCTTGGAAGTTCATACAGAAGAGGAATTTAGATACTTTCATTGGTCAATTTCA
>BGPR01046935.1:0-11916 GCA_013235015.1 Araneus ventricosus
CTAAATTTTCACTAAAACTTTCGTATTTAAAAAAACAGATATTGCCGCTCTTTCCTGTCTCCGGAAACTCAAAACTCTCGGTTAAAACAGCGTAAAACAGGCTTTTAAGTTGTTAATGATGAATTAAATATAGGTGTAAAGAATTTTCTCTTGCTGTCAGTAGAATCATAGGAAGATAGGATGCTGTCAATAACGGATCCTTTTCTAGTATAAAATTTGGTTTTAACCTCGAACACTAATGTGAATGCGTTTTGCCATTTATTTTTGGCAGCAAAATTTATTATACAGAGAAGCTGCAGGAAAATTCACTACAGAGTATTTGTGTAGTTTCATAGCTGCGCGTAAAAATTCCAGGATAGAGTAGAGTACTTTAGAGATGAATTAGAGTAATATGATGAAACCGAACCGGAAGGATAGAATAGAGTACTTCAGAGGTGAATTAGAATAATATGATGAAACCGAACCGGAAGGATAGAGTAGAGTACTTCAGAGATGAATTAGAATAATATGATGAAACCGAACCAGAACGATAGAGTAGAGTACTTTAGAGATGAATTAGAGTAATATGATGAAACCGAACCGGAAGGATAGAATAGAGTACTTCAGAGGTGAATTAGAATAATATGATGAAACCGAACCGGAAGGATAGAGTAGAGTACTTCAGAGATGAATTAGAATAACATGATGAAACCGAACCGGAGGGATAGAGTAGAGTACTTCAGAGATGAATTAGAATAACATGATGAAACCGAACCGGAAAGATAGAGTAGAGTACTTCAGAGATGAATTAGAATAATATGATGAAACTGAACCGGAAACGCCATAGTCACTGGGAATGACGCATAGAACACAAGAAAAGAACACATGCTTTTTGCTTATAACAACCTACAAAATTTTTAAATTTACAGAGGTCCCAAAGAGTGTTCAAATTTGAACCCATGAGCTGTAACTCTTATCTGGCATCATTGAACAATGGAATCGCTTAAATTTTGGCAAATTTTGACTTACACTGGATTGTTGTGGCATTTTTGTGAAAAAAGTAGATAATCTTCACTTGAGATGTCTGTCACAGAAACTTTCTAGTGAAATCAATGCAACAAAGGTTAAATGATCTCTTCGGCCAATATATGGAACAACTTAACTAGTTCCACTCATGTCCAAATCTCATGTTTCAATTTTAACAAGTATCATGACTGAAATGGTAAAGGACCAATCATGCTCAAGCTATATTTCAAAACGCGATAACTTCTAAATCTGTTCTTCATCCCATTGGTCTAGCGAAACTTTATCCAGAAATATTCGGTAACTCTATCAGTCCAGAAGTTCATGTATAAGATGTCGGCTTAGTAAGCAGTCTCCGACAATACCGGGCCAAAAATGTACAACAAAATTGCGCTGTGCGGTAAGTATTCGAGGGATTTATACGAACGAAATTTAACTCGTAAAAATTATGTTTTTTTATCTTACATATCCGTATAATTCCGATTCGTCTTTGACGTTTGAACCCTGTTCCAAAAGTTCGTTCACGAGTAGGGACACAATCTACAGTAATTCAAGTTTTACCACACCGTTTCAAACACAAGTGAAACAAATTCAAAAGGTTCTTTGCAACAAAACATAGGTCTGTAGGTACTCAGTAATAGAAACTTGGTGCAAATAATTCGTTTAACTTCCTTTAATAAGCCAAAGAAAACATTAATTTTCATGTCTTTCGATAAATATAGGCAGACAAGAAGCTCTACCATACGTAATACTTGCAGATTTTGAACCAGTATTGTTTTCACACCAGAATGTGTTTATAAGCGTACTTGAAATAAGGTATGTTTATTTTCAGTGTTGTAGCATTTTACAATGGCTTTTATTTGCTGATGTAAATTGCTTTTTGCCAGTTATCTTGTGAGATTCATATGGTTGTGCTAGACTCATAATCATTATATAATTAAGCGAAGGACTGGAAAAGTTTGGATTCGAATTCTACGGACTACAAAAGGATTCGACACAAGGAAGTTAGCGGACTTTCACTGGAAGATTGAGCAGAGGTTTCTTGGCGAGGTAATGGATTCTGGAGGAGAACCAGTGAATGGCCGTAGACAATGATGACCTGTTTAAAACTCAGTTTGCTATTTAGCGATTATATTATCTTTCATGTTGTAAATAAGAGGTATGTCCAAAAACACTTTTTTCCTGTTTGATAAAGAATTTAGAAGATTCGTGCTACCAAAACTATCTCTATTTTACATGGGCAACAAGAAATGTGTCTCTATGGCAATATCAAATATCAAAAGGCCAAGTGTAACGTAGCAAAATCTTCTCCGTCGACTCTAAATGAAGGACTATGTTAGGAAATTCTGCATTTTAAGCTATGAAGCTTGCATCTTTTCTAAATTGTCTCTCGTACCTTTACTCTAAGATTAGAAGCATTCTTTCTTTAAGGTTTTTACGTCATTTCTTTGAGCTAGTCACTTCACTTGACATATATATTAGCAGCTATCTATGACATATATATTAATCGGAATCGTATGACGTTGTCTATTCGATTCCCACAGCTGATATGTACATCTACTGATTATTAGCAGAGTATATATGCTTGTCTCTACTATGTCATTTCGATACGGTCTGTAGGTCCTCTAAGCATTCTCTTCTCGGAGAGACATCAGTGCTTTGTAAGCTGTTGCTGGTACTGTACCTATAAGATGTAGGACAAGTATCAACCCTGTAAAATGGTAATCTGTAAATATGTTCTTAAATGTGGTCGTCCAAATAAATGTCTCTTTTAACTTATATGTTTCGTTATTCCTGAAATAATAAGAAACGCTCTCTCTCATAGAAGTTCCACTGCAAAAAGCCAGGATGCTTTTAGCTTATTATCCAGCAGCTCTTCATAACCAGTGTTATTGAAGCTGCCTGTCTCTACTACAAGGATTATAGTTTTTATACGAATCTAAATAAGAATGAGACTAACAAGTGATATTGGCAAATTCGCTTCCTGTCTGTATGGTGGGATCTGAAGGGAATAAGATACTGCCACCTAAGAAAACCATTAAACCTGACACGCACTACCATCAACTGAAGAGAATGAGGTAAAATCTGATATGTAAGAATTCATCACTTGTCAATCGCAAATTCGTCATCTTTCAACATGATAATGTCAAACTTCATGTCGATATAATGATTCAGAGAAAACAACTCGATTTTGGTTGTAAAGTTTTACCTTATCCAGCATATTCCTGGAATCTGGTTCCGTCGCACTATCATTTAAACTGACCGTTTCAACATCTCTTTACACTTCGATAACGTTTGGTGATTTTCATGATAAGAAAATAATATTAATATATATATTTTTAACTTTAACGATCCGTTAGTTGCATTATCTAATCGATACGCATGCACAATCTGCATCTATTAGATGTTTGTGGCGCCTTACAATTTGAATTTTTGTTGACAATAATTGCATTCTGATTAGGACTAATTATATAGTTATAAAGGGAAAATTATCGAAACCGGATGAATGTATCATAGAATAGATACTATTCTAGGTTTATATAAATAAACTGCGACCATTTAAGGCTGAACACGATTGCGACTTACTCAGAGCTAAACGAGATTTTCATCAGTGTGTTATTAATGTTCTGGAGAGCAAACGGAAAGACTTTGTAATAAATTATGAGAATTATTTGAATAAGTTGAGGCTCCATTTGCATAAGCTTTTCTATTTCAATTCCTACTATTAGTTCACACTCTCCCTATATATATTTATTTACATATTCTGTTCAAATTTTCAATCTTTAATAAAATACTTTTTATTCATCCACTCAAGTTCAAATACATTTTTTTAAAATTTGTAATGAATGGCATTTGATGTTAATACAGTTTTTTCAAATATTAATTCATTAATTAAATTTAATTAATTAATTTTAGTTTTATATGGGAGAAAGCATATGTCGCCTTGAGTCGTTTGGTTTGAATTTTTTTCAATAGATGGAGCTAGGTTTGCCAGCTTCTAGACCTAATATCCTTCGTTTTCTGGTATGTTCACGAAGGCGTCATTTTTCATGTATTTTTGTCAGAGGGTAATGTCGATTACTCTCTTTATTTTCTCTATTGGATATGTTAAAAAAGACTTTATGAAGTTTTTCAATTCCTACTATTAGTTCACACTCCCCCTATATATATAAGATATTTATCAGGATATAAATTTAGGAATAAATACCTTCAGTGACGAAGCGTGTAGATCGCCGACTTAAGTAGGAATTGACTTTAAAATTTTTTTTATATTACTTGTTTTCTTAAAAACCCGGATAGAAGTTTCCCACATTACTGATGTGTAATACATGCCTGCTAATCCAGCGACAATGTACTCTACTTTCTATGTATTAATACAAAAGAGATAACATTCCAACGACAGAATCACAAAGGAATTATTGACTGATTGAAATAAGGCTGTCATTTCTAAATGCAACTATGATGTATGATCTTATTATTAAATGAATCTTATCGGACACGGTTGCTTTTCCAATTAATTTCTTGAGATATTGCTTTTTATGTATGTTTCACTTACTTTGCCCTAAAAAACATATTCAATACAAGATGGTGTAGATTTTCCAATATCCGTGTAATGACCTTTTAATGAAAGACGATTTATCAAATCTCAACAGAGGGAAATAAATTAACTTCGATAATAAAAGAAACACTCCACGACACAGTAATACAGATCTCAAACACGGAAGTCGTACAAAAGTACAAAGTGAAGAAACAAGCGTATAAATAAAATCGAAAACAGACAAAATTGCCTCCATCGTCTTCTGCGGAAGATGAGAAAATGAACTTTTTTTGAGCAAGTTCACCTTCATAACGCCCTCGGAATCAATAATGCAAATGTGATTACAAAATCGATCGTTGTGATGGAATGCCTGTAGGAGTGAAGGAAAAAAGGCAGTAAAAATCTTAATAAAGAAAACAGTGCATGAAAAAACACATATATAACGCGAATCATGAATGGGTGATTTATAGCGAAACGATAATAAAAATAACGGATACTGGTAGGAGTCTTCGAGTGTGTGGAGAAATAAGGTTACATTTCCGGGAGAATGGTTGTCAGAAAAAAGTTCTACAAATGGAATTGAGAAAGTTTAAAACTTTTTTGTAGGATATATACAATGTTCCCATCAGTGTTCTAAAGTAGTTTTATATATTACATTGTCTGAGAATAACTACAAAATTCTGTATACGTTTTATTTCTCATGGGCTTAAATGTCGTTTTTGAGATAAGTAATTTGTCTTCGATTCGGTTGATATGCTATTTTTTTCTTCTGTTGAGTAACCAAGTAACAAAATATATTTAGAATGACAAACAGGCTTTGTACTAACCAAAATATGGTAAATCGGTTGTTATTGATTATCCTTCTATGTTATCCTTAAAATAAATGCGGAAGGATGACAACTGAACTCAGTCCTACCTAAATATCGCCCCAACTCATCACATGATCAGCTCGCAACCAGGGACTAAAAGAAATTCGAACTGTCAGATCCCAACGAACTCTCACTTCGAACAGTCGTCCGCGATGTTTGTAATTTCACAACTGCAATATGGTGCCCCAACTCATCACATGACCAGCGCGCAACCAGGAACTAAAGGAATTTAGAACTGTCAGTTCCCACTGAAGTCTCACTTCGAACGATCGTCCATGATGTTTTCAGTTTCACAACTGTATTATGATGCTCTGAGCACTGAAATATTTCTTACTTGTATTTTTAATTGTTAATTAAAACTAGTCAAAAGACAATGATTATGCTTTCATTTAGCCCCATACTACATAAATATCTTAAAAATGCCACAAATTTCTCAGTTATCGATTATAGTATTGAAAAATTCATCGGTCAGTAACTAGACATTGACTAAACAGGACCTAGTTAGACAGTAGCGTGAAGACTGATAAGTCAAAGGAAGGTATTTGCAAAATAATGGTTAGTAAATGCTTTATACCTCATAACGTATTGTTTCACACAGAAATTAACAGAAAGTATAGTAATTATCAATAAATACAACTTCGTTGTCGAAAAAATTAATCGCCGAAGTTAAGAAAAAAAAGTTACTAAAACCTCGTCAAATGGTTTGGATTAAAAAGAGTTAATTTCGAATTATCAGTGGTAAATTGAAGAAGAGACATTTTTGCTGATCATCTATCCTATATATTATTTCTGTTGTCAAGATACCCTTTCTTAGCTGATACAAAGCCTAAAGTGATGAATAAGTTAACAATGGGTAGGATTTTTTACCGACTTCAGTAATAACATACTCACTTTGAGTTAAACCCATATTTTTTTTCAAAATATGAGTTAAAATGTAATTTTTAATGAAAAGAAAAATTCTCAGAATTTTTTAATTAAAAGAAAAATGTTTAGAATTTTTCAATAAAAAAATCCTCACTTCGGCCCGTTTAACCCAACTGTGGTGACACACACTTGTTTGAAACTCTAGTGAAACAATTATTTCCTCAACATAGTTCAGTAATAGGGAAAATCTTATAATCATAATGATGCTTGATGTTTGCATCGAGTTGCGTGTTATTTAAAATCACCTTGCATGCTGTGTTATTTGCATTCAATCCTTGTTCACTAGATAATTTTGCTTTTATTAATTTGTGGCTGACTTTCCCAAAGTTCCCGAAATTACTATTTATTTAAATGGATATTTACGTGGCACAAGTTTACATAATTAATAACGAAATCGTTTTCCATAGAGGAGGAAGGAAACATGGTGCAGGTTCAGTATGCGGAAGTTTCGCAAGGGTTTACTGGTACGAAATGTCTGTCGAATATGGACACAATGTAGTAGTCCAGTCTCTTACACAACATCAATTGATGCTTGTATTGTATTTTCCACATTTAGACCTCTGTTGATACTGAAAATGCCCAGTATGATCACATTTATAGTTCAATAGTAATAATAGAATTATTTTTCAATACCTTCAGAAATAAAGATCCAGGCCTTCCCGCTCGTTTACTGGGAATATTATTAGAAAAATTCATAATCCTCAAATTAACGTAAAATCACGAACTACAATGCAAAAAATATTAAAATAGAGAGTCAAATATTTGGCACTGCATTCTGAACGCAAAAGGCTACAGAATTTTGAAACAATTTAATTATTATAGATTGTTACAAAAATGTAATGTCGCTTTCCTGCTTTGTTAGTCTTATAGTTGGAAAGAGACTTTTACAGGGGTACTTATGGAATTCGTTGGCAGTCAGGCCTAACCCCTAACCTTGGCGAACAAATCGAAGGTCCTCAAAAATACTAGAATTTTCTCGATATCTCTATTAGGAGCTGAGATCCAAATTTCTCCAGAGATTTCCATGTGACGTCACCTCCATTTAGGAAAAATATAAATACTCGGCGGTACTGATTGATAGGGAACGTCTTTAGAGTACGAACACCTTTGGAGAATCACTTTGGAGTGCGAGCTGGAAAGCTGGTGAGCTGAGTGCTATTGACAGTGCTGTTACTGCTATTATTAGTGATTTGATGCTGTTGAATTAATTTATAAGATTTCTGCTACTGTTATTACGAGTGATTTGTCGTCTGTTTGTGCCGCTCTCGTCTGTTGTGCTACTGTTCCTGTTACCTGTGTTTCGTGTTTTCCTGCTTATTTGTGAATAAAGCGTTCTTCTCCATTATCTTGCTTATTGGACTGTTTCCAGCAAGAATCCACAGGACGAGTTTCATAACAATATATTCAGCCTTCCAATACCTACAAGGATGCAACAACTTCAATTAATAAATATAATCTAACAAAATATCGTATCTGTCATCTAAAATAAACTATTTAATGTGAGGTGTATCAATAGAAAGTCAAATTTATTTAGATTTGGTACCATAATTAATGAAATGGGAAAAGGATATGATTTCGGAATGTGTTCTATTATCCCTTTGAATAGGAATTTATATATTCAAAGCATAATTAATATAATAGTGTGCGATATAAAGCGAGCCACTAAGTGAATGACTGTGATATCAGGATCATTTTGAAAGATGATATCATTACACTAAAAAAAAATATCTTTTGATGGCATTTAATTAGTAGATTGGGCGACGACCCTTTATATCCATTACTTTAAAGACAACCTGACACGTTGTTGAAAGTATATATGGGATGATACACAAAAGGAAGGTAATGTTTTCCATTAGTCTCTAAATATGATGACTGTGTGCTTCGGTTTCTTTTTAATAAAACAATAACTACGCATTTCATTTTGGTATTATTCATTTCGCTTCTCAGAACAGACGTTAGACGCTACATTTCTTACATTCATTCGTAAACATGATACCAGTATCAACAAACACAAGAATTTCATAAATTGGGTAAGTACTGAGTTTCCTAAATATTTCCTCTCAAAATCGCTTTTAGAAGGGTAAGAATCTTTCGCCGCCTCTCCACAAAATTTTGTAACAATCCCAGAATTGAAAATTAAATTAAAAATATAGCATTAATTAAATATAAATAGAAACAAAAAATTATAAAATAATTATGAAGCATATATTATTTGATTTCTTTAAGATAATATGACTGTCTCACATCAAGTTTGTTTGAAAATATTGTGTCATATCATAGAAGAAATACTATGACCCCAGTAATGTTATGTGTGACCCCATTTGGGGTAAAGATCTGCATTTTAGCAGTTTTAATTACATTTGACAAGGATAGAAGTACAATCCCAAACTTTATTCCGATATATTTGATGGGTACACTAGTGGAGTAAAATGGGAATAAAAGTTATAATTTACTATAAAAAATGCCAGTTTTAGTAAGAAGCAATCAAAGTGACCCTTAAAGTCATGTTTCTTTTATATCACCATTAAAATTATTATATATTATCTATGAATTAATTATATGTGTGGATTTTTTTAATTTGCTCTGATTTTTGAATTTTTTTAATAACAAAGTTTTACGTTTTGCTTTTTGTTCTGCTGCTATCGAATAAAAGCTTGTGCCTGCATCGTTTGATATAACTTCCCTAGTAGCACAAAGATATTGTACAATATTGTACGATATTGAACAATATTCACAATATTATATAATATTGTACGATTTTGAACAATATTCACAATATTGTATAATATTGTACGATATTGAACAATATTCACAATACTATATAATATTGTACAATATTATATAATATTATATAATATCGAACAATATTGTACGATATCGGACAACATGGTGTGCTACCTGGGTTTTGTAAAATTGTTAGTAGGGCCATTTCCTCTGCGTTTGACATGTGTATTCGTTATCATTTATTATCGCTTACGTTATCGCATTCATAAAAGTATCTTCAAAATATTTTTGAAACTAAGTTCCTTATTGAACTAGAACTAATTCTGATTTAATATGATTTCTGGGGAAGAAATTTCTCTTGCTGATTTTTCCCTTCAAAAAACCACGAAAACACGGTAGTGACAAAAGTTAAAATTTTGGAAGCGCCGTTACGGCGTTCTAAATCTGCTACAGTGGAAGATTCCAACGGAAGTGTCAAAATGGTTCCAGTGCAGCAGAAGGCACATCTGACGCATCTCTTGTTCACTGGTTCATAAAATCTGATCAATTGTAATAGTTCAAAGTCGTTTTCACTTATAATTTCGCTTAGAATTTCCTCCTCCTGATTTCTCCCTACATTAAAAACCAAGAAAACACGGTAATGACAAAAGTTAAAATTTTGGAAGCGCCGTTACAGCGTTCTAAATCTGCTTCAGTGGAAGATTCCAACGGAAGTGTCAAAATGGTTCCAGTGCAGCAGAAGGCACGTCTGACACGTCTCTTGTTCACTGGCTCAATTGTAACAGTTCAAAGACGTTTTCGCTTAGAATATCGAAATTGTCGGTCGAAATTCTTAAAATGGGTTCATCAATTTACGACTACCCTTTATAAGTCGCAGATTTTCAAAAAGATTTGAGGTCAAAAAGAGTTGTATCAAGAAATGTGTTTCAATTATAAGAAATGTATTTTAATGAAAGAAAAATCTGTTTATCACTTTATTTTTTTTAAACGTAGAAACATTTCATATTTTTGAACTTCGTATTTTTCCCAGCAGCACAGGAGAGTATTATTGTTTCCAAACAACTGATAAACAAAGCAGTTTTCAGATGAATTTAAAAAGTAGGGAACAATTAGTATTAAGAATTCAAAAGTTTGAGTAGCACTTCAAATAGCAAATCTAACTAAATCAATTTATTTCATAAGAATAACTTTGTACACATTAAAGAATTCAAACAATGATGGCGATTTAAATCTTTATATTTGTATAAAAAAGAAGATAACTAGAACTAGTTGAGCTGAAAAAATTAACAATAAACTTTTATTGTTTTATTCAATTCCTTTAAAGAATCAGATTAGTTATCCTTATCAAAAAAATAATGAGGAAAACTTCGAATACATGTAGAAAATTAAATTGCAAAAGTGTTTCATGGAAATTTTGTTCGAGAAGTAATTATCTTCTTAACACAGTTGAATGGAAAATGAAAAAATAATACAGGGGCATGAAACAGAATTACCAGTAAGAACATAAAAGCTATTTTTGAAGAATTAAAGTTAAGTACATTCTATTCACTGGTGTTTTTAAGGCATTAAAGAAAACTTTCTAGTCAGGTCATAAACTTCCATTTAAAAGGATGTAACTAAGGCTTAAAACATAAAAATAATTTACTCGTTACAAAACTTAGTTAAAAATTTTCTTCAAGAAATAATGTGTTTTATCTTTAAAAAAACCAACTCATGTGAGAAAACGACCACATAAAAAGTAATTACTTACGCCATTTTTTAAAGTTACGATCTAAAAATGTGAAACAACTTCTCTGATAGTTTGTTGCTTATCGTTTATGAAGTTACAGGACAAGTCATGAACGTGTCAATGCGCATTATGCATGTGATGAAGTACATTGTCAGAGCAAAAATTTAAAAACCCTTGCCAAAAATATTAAATTTGAAAACTTTTAGCAAAATGTTGTCTCCTAAAGAAATTAGCTTTCCATTATTAAACCTTGCCAATAAAAGGAATCCTATTGTAATTGTCAGTTATTTTTCGAATAAAGGTACTAAACAATTCAGTCAAATAAGCGTTGGATTTTAGATGTTAAATTATACCAATTTTGACATGAGAAAAGTCTGAAAAATGTGGTTTTCAATTTTATTTCATTTTTAAACACTTTTATTTAACTTGTCTTGTTTCATTTTTATAAAGATGGAATTTTGGAATCGATATTTCACTGAATTTCTGATGTGTTAGAGGTATGAAATTTTGCACACTTGAGTATACTCATTGGCAATACTCTATCTTGATACTTCCAGAGCTAAATTATCAGTTAATTCTTAATTACATTAAATTTTGTAAAATAAATTAAATTTTGTACAATTTTGTGAATTTTATCCAGTGGTCATGCCTGGTAGTGAGTTTGGGAAACATAAGATCTCAAGATTAAAAGCAGAAAATGGCTAAAGAAAAAAATTCTGATGTTTAGTGCGTAATAAATGTGTTTTTACGAACTGTTAATCAAAAAGTTAGAATTTTCTAAGATTGCAGAAAGTAAATTTATGTAATATCCTAAAAAAATCGTCCATAATATCAAATTAAAAAGGAATACGAAAATCTTTAAAGTGAGTTTGGATAAAAATTCCATTTATTCTTTATTGTTTTTAAATTAATTTCATTTATTTATTTATTTTGCGTCTGCCAATGTCATTAACTTAAAAACAGTTCAATAAAGACAAGACAATATCTTGAAACGTAATCACTTAAATATTATGATGTAAGGCAATTGTATTGTATTGTATTGTATTGTATTGTATTACATTACATTACATTACATTACATTACATTATATTATATTATATTATATTATATTATATTATATTATATTATAT
>BGPR01046936.1:0-11916 GCA_013235015.1 Araneus ventricosus
TCGATGTACTTCAGTTGTATTGCTGTTACGGTGGACGAAGACTCAAATCATCTTGCGCCAGGCGAGATTACGGTGGACGAGAGAACTCGTCATCTGCTTACTTGAGATACGGTGGACGAGAGAACTCGTCATCACTTACCGAGCAAGTGCGGTGGACGAGAGAACTCGTCATCTGCTTACTTGAAGTTACGGATGACGAGAGACTCGTCATCTGCTTTGCCAGGCGAGGTGGACGAGTCTGACTCATCTGAATGTAAGAAGAATTATTGGCGCAAGTGATCCTGCAAATTATAATATCCGTGGGCGTCCTACAAGTAGCGTGCGCCGCATCGTTGCAAGCGAAAAATTGGGCACATTTCGGGAGGATATTCGGCAACAGAGATTAAAAGAAACACCTACAAAAGCAGTTATTCGCGTATGTTATAAACATAAAATATGAAGAAACCACTTGGCAATACAAATGCCAGGTACCTTTGCATTTACCATGTTTTGAAAAAATACCACACGACTTTAAATAAATATATTTATATCACCAATATAAGTATATTCCAAATAAAATGTATTACTTTTACATATTAAACCATATAGCGACAAAATTAAATCAAGTCCATGTGGCATAAAAATCTTCAAATAATTCAGTACTCAAAGGGTTAATAATGTATATAGTACACATACACAGGGTTCGTACTCCTCTTGAAATTCCTGAAAAACTCCTGAATTTTGCTTTTTTTTCTAAGGGCCCTGAAAACTCCTGAAAATTGTGTTTTTTATCCTGATATTTCTTTTTGTCTCCTGAAAAATTACAATCGAAGAGCAAAAAATAAAATTATGATAAAACATAAAAATATGACGTTTCCTTCTTGATAGAAAGTCGCTGGAATCCGGAATCATTTACTTCTAACCTTACTTAGCGCCGAAAAAGTCTACCGCGCATGTTCCGAGTCACCGCAATCGGGAAAGATGGGAGAATTGATATTTAGTATAATTTTTTGCCAATTTTATAAAAATTGTCCCCAAAACCCCCATCTCCAACTCAATTGATTTTTTTTCTTGTTATCTCCTGAATTTTCTGTCCTGTACTCCTGAAAAAATCCTTAGCAACTCCTGAATTTTACTATCATATATACAGTATGAACCCTGCATACAGTGATTCTGAGTAGGGAGAAAGCCAGGAAACTAATATAATTAGTAGCCGTAAATCAGGGAAATGTTGCAAGTTTAGTCGGGGAAATCGGGGGAAAGCCAGGGAAATTTTTTTCACAGTTTCTGTAGCCACCCTGTCAAAGGAAATAATCAACAGTTAAAAGAAATATAACAATCAAAGTTCATTTAATAACAGGCATAGTATTTGTGACTAGCAAAACACTCAGCGTAATAATAATAATATAAAAAACGTCTACAATATTGATACAACATGCATCCTCTTTCAGCATAGATTAGTCTGGTAAAAGATCAGTTCCTATATCGTCGTCTTCAAAATCGTCTTTATTTCCACCTGCTGTTTTGGGACGTCCTAGTCGTGAAGCTGATGTATCACGGAAATTTATATCTGTAAATAATATCAATATTATTAATAATAAACATAATGGTGAAAAAAAACCCATTCAACATTGCCACATTATTTTTTTAATAAATTTTAGCATGAATAGTAGTGAAATAACAACAGATGATAATTGAGAGAAATACAGAAAGAAATTTCAGTTATTTAATAAGACATTATAGCTTGTTGTGTTGAGCATTTTTGCTCAGTTGCAGACTAATTAAATAATTAAAAGAATAATTATAACATTTAACTATTGAATTTTCTTATGCCATTATGTTTTATAAATAAAACTATTTTTTCCATTTTCTAGAGCAACATACTGTTAAACACTTATGTCTTAGACTAGATTTTCAAGCCATATAATGGATATCCTTATATTAATTTTAGAAAAAATTTCAATACGAAATTAAATAAATATTGTTACAAAAATCGTCCTAGGGCGTATGGTGTAAACAGGCGAACACACAGAATAATGGAGAATGAAGGTTTATACACAAATATGCAGGAAAAGACGTAGCACAGGTAACAGGAACAATAGATTTTGCACAGATGAGCAACGTAAACAGACAACAATTCACAGGTAATAACAGTTCAGCACTTTGAGATTTAGCAACACAAACAATCAGCAAATCACTAATAACAGAACTTTCAATAGCGCTCAGCTCACCGGCTTTCTAGCTCGCACTGCAAGCGAAACTCCAAAGTCGTTCCAGTCGATCAACACTCCATTACTCAATACCCGCTCGCACAGCCAATAAAATTCCGAAGAGAGATTCCAAAGACGCCCGCACTCTAAAACGATCCCAGTCGATCAACACGTTTAAAATCTATCAGCATTCACTCACTCCGTGGTCCAAGCCCACTCCTTATATAGTTTCCCCCCGAAAGGCTGTGACGTCACATGGAATCATCTAGTACATTCAACTGTATCTCCTCTCCTATTAGAGATATCGAGAAAATTCCAGCACCTTTGAGATCCCATATTTCGTCGCCAACGTCAGGAGTCCAGGCCTGGCTGCTTCCAGTCATCCCACACTTACCCTTGTAAAATTCTCTTCACAAACAGTCAGCAAATCACCAATAACAGCACTTTCAATAGCGCTCAGCTCACCGGCTTTCTAGCTCACTCTGCAGACGAAACTTCAAAGTCGTTCCAGTCGATCAACACACTACTACTCAATAACCAGTCGGCGTTTGACAGCTTACTTGCTCGCACACCGGATAGAACTCAAAAGAGAGATTCCAAAGACGTTCGCACTCCAAGGCGATCCCAGTCGATCAACATTCACTAACTCCGTGATCCAAGCGCACTCCTTATATAGTCTCCCCCTGCAGACAGTGACGTAATACGGAATCATCTAGTACATTCAAGTATATCTCCTCTCTTGTTAGAGATATCGAGAAAATTCCAGCACCTTAGAGATACCATATTTTGTCGCCAAGGTCCAGGCCTGGCTGCGTCCAGTCATCCCACACTTACCCCTAGCTATGGGGGGGGAGCGGCACTTTGAAAGGGGCGGGAAAATCCGACATTTAGAAAAACAATTTTATAAATAAGAGCATCGGCACTAGTTCAATAATTATGTACAAAAAAATATCTATTGTAATGAATTTCTATTTTTCGCCTTATTTTGGTAAATTGCCGATATGTGAAAGAAAGTGGCGGTGGACGCGCGATTTCGCAACCTATCTGAAGAGATCAAGGGATCGAATGACGAATGGCATTATTAAATCAATTTTTACCCTCCTGGAATTTTTATTTAATTTTGAGGTTTATGTAGCTTGTAACATAACGAATATGGAAAGTCGCTTCCCAGCAATGCTAGTCTCATGGTTTGGAAGAGAGTTTTACAGGGGTAAGTGTGGGATGACTGGATGCAGCCAGGCCTGGACCTTGGCGACGAAATATGGGATCTCAAAGGTGCTGGAATTTTCTCGATATCTCTAATAGGACAGGAGATACACTTTAATGTACTAGATGATTCCAAGTGACGTCACAGCCTTCCGGGAGTAACTATATAAAGAGTGGGCTTGGATCACGGAGTGAGTGAATGTTGATAGACTTTGAACGTGTTGATCGCCTGGGATCGCTTTGGAGTGCGGGCGTCTTTGGAATCTCTCTTTGGAGTTATATCAGCTGCGCGAGCTGGTATTGAGTAATGGAGTGTTGATCGACTGGAACGACTTTGGAGTTTCGCTTGCAGTGCGAGCTAGAAAGCCGGTGAGCTGAGCGCTATTGAAAGTGCTGTTATTAGTGATTTGCTGACTGTTTGTGTTGCTAAATCTCAAAGTGCTGAACTGTTATTACCTGTGAATTGTTGTCTGTTTGCGTTGCTAATATGTGCAAAATCTATTGTCCCTGTCACTTGTGCTACGTGTTTTCCTGCATATTTGTGAATAAACCTTAATTCCCCAATATCCTGTGTGTTGGACTGTTTCCACCAAACACCCACAGAACGATTTTTGTTACAATATATATTGAATTTTTAAAACTTTGGCCACAATCTTGTAAACAAGCAGACATTCGAAGTTATATGTCATCGCATTTAGAAGTGTAACTTTCTTGTGATAATATCATGATAATTTTAAAATGTTGTTTAATTTTTTCCGAAATATAAAATTACGTGAAGTATTCTAATTTTAAATAATTTATAAAATTTTCGATATTACTTATTTAATTGTGGTCGATAAGTCGAAAAACATGACCAACGGACTTTGCATGCTACAGTTTCTACAAATGGCATCACAAAACATGAACAGGCAAGTTCTAGAAACATGTATTCATTTATCTGGAAAAATCTCTTATCCGGCATCGGCGAGGATCCGGTGTTGCCGGATAAAAGAGATTCTATAATACAGTACAACCCCTGTAAATCGAACTAAAGGGAGGGGCGTTTCGGATAACGATTTTTCGGTCAAGCCATCTATCACCATTATATACCTAGTTACTGTTCAGCAACGGATTCCGAGACTACCACTTTCGGACGATTTTACACCGGAAAGGTGTGTCAGGCAGGCAATGAGTCATATGAACGCATTTCCGGAGTTCTTTGTTAGATCCCGCTCAGCCAAATGTAAACATCACCCTTCCATTCTTCACTTTCCCCATATTTTGATGAAAATAACTCCGCCCTGCGCATGCGCAAAAGCGCGGAGGGTTTCCGAATCCGTTGCTATACAATAGCTATACGATTTGGCAACACCTATAGGAATTGATGGATCATATGATTTCAATTTCCAAATGCAATTAAACGAATGCGATTTAGTTTGAGCCTTCTTTTCAATGAATTAACTAGTATTTCTGTCCCCTCCTAAAAAAAAACTGCAATCTGTTCTTCATCGCAATCTTTAAAGATTTATCAAATGTTGTCACTCATTTGGAAGACAGTATCGTTTCCAGGGACACAAGACATCATAATTTGTCTCTCTGTTCTTCATCGCAATCTTTAAAGATTTATCAAATGTTGTCACTCATTTGGAAGACAGTATCGTTTCCAGGGACACAAGACATCATAATTTGTCTCTCTGTTCTTCATCGCAATCTTTAAAGATTTATCAAATGTTGTCACTCATTTGGAAGACAGTATCGTTTCCAGGGACACAAGACATCATAATTGGTCTCTCGAGGAGGTACCTTCTTTTTCCCCATATATACAGTATCTTACAAAGCTTTATTTACCCTATTATATGAGCTAACTCAAAACAAACATTCAACACAAATTTGTAAGAATAATCGACTAAGTGTCTGCCTCCAAGATGTTGTTTCAGTGGACCAAACAGATGAAAATCGCTTGGGGCTAAGTATGGTTGGTCAGTGCTACAGCATCCATCTTACAGCCCAGACTTAGCAACGAGTGATTTTCATCTGACGACGTTCAACAAGAAGTCCTACTGTGGATGAGACAGCAACCCAAAGAATTTTATGCAGCTGGAATTGGGGTGCTGATAAACACGATGGGATAAGTGCATGAACATTGGTGGAGATTATGTTGAAAAATAAAATTGTTTCCAAGTGATTATCAAGGTAAATTATTTTTTTCTTATCTTTTGTGATTTACCCTCGTATTGCAGACAGAAAAGCACCAATAAAAATTCTGAAAATTTACGTATTCTGCATCAAAAACATATATTCTTTATGACTGTTGCACTAGGACTGGTTCTAAATTTGTAGTACTACATCAAAATACGAGTATATGTATAAAACAAACACTTCATTTTAGTGACAAGGCAGTAAAATGTAAACGTCACCCTTCCATTCTACACTTTCCTCCTATTTTGATGAAAATAACTCCGCCCTGCGCATGCGCAAAAGCGCTGAGGGTTTCCGAATCCGTTACTAAACAATACAATATGTAATTCTGAAATGTTTTGAGCGTAAAACTCTCTTTGTAGGCCATATTTATGTTCTTTTTAAAGTTAACCCTCCGTCGGATGCAATATTTGCACCGGCGAGTTCGGGTACAATGCGCCTGATAGACACGGGTAAACAATATTGTAATTAATATTTTATAAACTGAGAAAAATACCATGCCGGTCTTCTGTTGAACTAAATTCATCAGCTTCCAAAATTTTCTGAGCATTGCTCAAAGACTTAGCTGACGGAGTGAGAGAATGGCCAGAATGCGTCTGTCGAGGACTTCCGAGAGGGAGGCTTGCATCTGTATAAGAAAAAATAAAATTCAATTACATTCAAGTGGTAAATAAAATTTTGAACAATTAGTAAGGCTTGGAATGAGTCAATGCGTAGCAAATTTTTAAAAAAATTGCAAAATTTTAAATATCTGCATAAGATACTATGAACCATTCATCTAAAAAAATATCTATAATCAGGGTTTAAAAACAATCAACTAGCAAAATTAGAATAAATTTAAAAATAAGAAATTTAACTTAAACTTTAAACAAAAATTTTTTTTATAAACAATAAAATGTAAACAATTTTTGAGAAGGGCGCATTTGCAGCTGCAAATAAAAAACAGAGAACAATTGAAATCAATATCATACAAAGAAAGCCAAAAAACAAAGATAAACTCAGAGGTAATCGAAAAAAAAAAAAAAAACAAACAAGGATTCATTCTAGTCCATTTTTTCAAGGACTAAGGACTTTATTCGAAATGGAATCAAAATAATAATTGGGAAATTTTTCTGTGAGAAGCCTAGCATAATGCCACATATAGCTTCTCTTAGCCCGAAATTTCCCAACAAAAGACAAAGGAGATCTGTGCATCAAAAAGCATTATTTCAAAAGAAAGGAGAAAAACAAAACACAAACATAAAAACG
This sequence comes from Araneus ventricosus, assembly GCA_013235015.1. Taxonomy (NCBI): domain Eukaryota; kingdom Metazoa; phylum Arthropoda; class Arachnida; order Araneae; family Araneidae; genus Araneus; species Araneus ventricosus. Next base: position 6,822 of record BGPR01046936.1, read on the forward strand.
CTAATAAGATTGATTTAAAAATATCAGTCATCTGGCTTTTTTAAGGTAGCCATCATAAATATAAACTTATCCCATGCCCAGAATAGAGAAAAAAAATGTCCTCATGTAATCACAAACCCTCGATAACTTTCTTTAAAAAAAGAAATCAGCAAATTTTTTTAAAAGAAATACTAGTCCCATGGCGCCATCTATATTCGAAAAACAAAATAGAAGAAGTAAAAACAGGAATTTTATAGGGAATGGAACTATTTGGACATGTAACTTCTTTTATATTTGCACCCTCCGATTGTTGCGCCCTAGGCTATGGTCTATGTTGGCCCTATGGGGAATCTGGCCCTACCTGCAATTTCTTAATTTGTTTATAAATCTGTCTATGGGGGACGCACATAGTTGACACACAATACTCGGTAAGTTTATTTGTTTAATATAGTTTGACTTATGCAGTATTTATCATCTTCTAGTTAAACTTTCTTTTATCCAAACAATAAATTTCAGTAATTTCAAAGGATCTATTATACATTTTTTCCGATGCAACTTTTGTTACTTATTACCATTCTCTTCAAAAAGCGCTATGATAAAAAAGAATATGGGAATTGCTCTCCAGCGGTACATGTCTGCAGAAATTCCGTACTTAAATTCAGTTCACTTTTTCTTTGAAATGCCTCAAAGCAGTGGCGAATCCAGGGGAGGGGCTATCGGGCTGCAGTCCCCCCAGAGCTAAACCAAAATTCTTGATTTAATTTAAAATCACTACAACTGTTTGATCATAATTTTCATTTTAAAAGAATAGTAATAAAATCGTGACAACAGTGCTTTCTGACTTGACAGGCTCGAAACTTTTCCTACTTCTCTAGTCATTCCACTTGCACTTGTAGCGTTGGCACGGTCGAAGACATTTTTTGGCCAGCTATTTCATTGTATTTTTTATTAAATTATCGAAAGTATCGTAGTGTTCTTTATTATTCTTATTGTTAGGAGAGGAAAGCCTGTAAAGTTAAAGTGGTTTGGTTTATATAAGTCATGAGGTTTGACATTTATCACTACGATACAAAATTTTTATGCCCTCACCCCCCCCCCCCCCCCCCCGACCCGAATCCTGGATTTGCCACTGCCTCAAAGTCTTCTATAGAGTTTATTACCTAATGTTAGTTAAAAAAAAATAGTAATTAAAAAAAACAAGAAACCACAGTAGGAATTTGAAGTATGTAAAGCTATTCTGTCCAGAGCACTACTGACAGTGCACGGAAATTTTTTTAAGTACAAAGGGTGGGTGAGTGGGGATATTTCGATAGCAGAAGTAACGGAATGTTAAGGAAGCCACTTCACCGAGTCATAGTACAGTACAATTAGGTCAAAACCCAAACATCCAAAAAGAAAAGTTCTCTCCAGCGCCAAATTGTTCCATAACCTTCCCGTAGTAAGTAGTAAAAAGTCACACGACCTCGATCTTCGGGGGAGGGGTGGTGGAAAGAGGGTGAAATGGTAATTTTTCACAGTTTTTCCTAAATATCTCGAAAACTATTCAGTTTACAAATTACAAATGATTTAACAAATTAAAAAGCGTAAAATTCCCTACAAATACATTTTTTTTCTTCCAGCTATAATAGTCGTGGAGATGATGGGTCTCAAAGGTTGCCACCATCTTGGATTTCCTCCCCCCCCCTTTTCAGATTTTCTTGAATATCTCGAAAACTATTCAATATTGAAATTACATGTTATTTAACAAATTAAAGAGCGTGCGATTCCCTACAGATTGGTACTTTGATTTTTCTTCAGGCTTTAATAGTTTTTGAGATAATTGGTCTCAAAAGGAATAAATTTGTAAAAAATCTTAATTGATAGTACAATAAACGAAGGGTTTAAAGAAAAAGTAAAAATCATATTGTTTTTAAAATTGGTACAAATTTTCTCAGGGGAATCTTGTTGAACATAGTAAAAGTCCCCGATCCTGGGGGGAAGATCGCGTCGCCATCTTGGATTTCATCCCCCTTTTTTGTTTTTTCTGAATATCTCGAAAAGTATTCAATTTTGAGAATATAATTGATTTAACAAATTAAACAGCGTAAAATTCCCTACAAGTACATATTTTTGTTTTTCTTCCAGCTTTAATAGTTTCAGAGATAATAGGTCTCAAAAGTTATCGCCATCTTGGATTTCATCCCCTTTTTTAATTTTTCTTGAATATCTCGAAATCAATTCAATTTTCAAATTAGATGTAATTAGAAAATTAAAGAGCGCAAAATTCTCTATAAATGCCTGGTTTTATTTTTGTTGTAGCTTCAATAGTTTCGGAGATAATGGGTCTCAACATTTGCTGCCATTTTGGATTTTATCTCCCCCCCCCCTTATTAGTTTTTCTTACATATCTCAGAAACTATTAAAGCTAGAAAAAATAAAAGAATGCATTTGTTGGGAATTTTACGATTATCAATTTGCTGTATTGCATGTAATTTGAAAATCGAATAGTTTTCGAGGTATTCAAGAAAAACTAAGAAAAGGGGGATAAAATCCAAGATGGAGGCAAATTTTGAGACCCGTTATCTCGGAAACTATTAAAGCTAAAACAAAAATAAAAGCAAAAATTTGTAGGGAATTTAATAGATTTTGAGATATTCAAGAGAAACTAAAAAAGGGGGATGAAATCCAAGATGGCGATAAACTTTGAGACCTATTATCTAGGAAACTATTAAAGCTGGTAGCGAAAAAAAAGTATGTATTTGTAAAGAATTTTACTCTCTTTAATTTGTTAAATCAATTGTAATTCGAAAATTGAATTTTTTTCGAGATATTCAGGAAAAACTAAAAGTAAGGGATAAAATAAATCCAAGATGGCGGCGGGAGCTCACCCGCCAGGACTGGCGATTTTTAGTATTTTCGTCAAAGTCCTCTCACAAACAAGTGTACAAATTTTCAAAACTGTAAGATTTTATTTTTCAAACTCTTTGTTGACTGGACTATCAACTAAGATTTTAAAAATTCATCGACTTTGAGACCAATTTCTCAAAAAATATTAAAGATTGAAGAAAAATCATAGAATCAATTTTTAGTGAATGGTACGCTCTTAAAGTTGTAAAATCACATTTTATTTGAATTTTGAATATTTTTCGAAGTATTCAGGAAAAACTAAAAATCCCTTTTCGGCAAGCTTGAAGGCAAAGGTAGATTCCTTTACGTTAATGTTACAAAAGTCATGAAATATTACATATTGATCAATACAGACATAGCCAATGACTTTATTGTTTCTACACATTGCAGTATTTACGCTGTGATTCTGTGTGTTTTCATGTCATTTGATTTTTTGCTATATCAAGGTTTTATCATTCCATTTTTCATTCCAAAAAGTTATGATAGATTTATCGGTCAGTACATTGGTCAATTTCTTTATATCTCAACACATAATCATTTAACAGGTAGGAATCAAAGAAATAAACATCTCAGCAGTGCAAATATCTCCTAGATAACATTAAGCCAGCCTATCTGAAACAGTAACAAGAAATTGACTCTTGGCACGAATGAAGAAGGACTCGAGATTTAAAAATTAATTTATTTAATCTAGGTTATAATATAATTGTGTGAACATTACTTTGTCATATGGTAAAACCACATGACATGATACACTTAAACACTACTAAAATGGCCTCATTTAGAGAGTTAAGAGATAATAGTGGTTACTATTATCTCTTATCCCTGGTTACAGAGATAATAGTCACTAAATTCTTAACGTATAAGAGAATAAAAATTATTAAACATTGTGAGTGGCAAATTGAATACGTGTTTTTAATTTTAAAGCACATAGGGATATAAATGCAGCCAATTTGGTGACAAGCAGATTTAATCTCCATCGACGGTTAAAATAAATACTCAGGCAAAAATCAAACAAATTTTAAAGTTAAGCAGATATTTTTCAATAGCCAAAAAGGATAAAGGAACTCTTATTTATTCTTCTTGTTGTTACACTTTTATATTGATTTTATTAACAAAATCATGTCCCATGCCATGTTGTAAATATCAAATTAAAGTAGTCTGATCCAAAACAAAACTATTATCAAATTAACTGTAAATATTTGAGTTAAGTAAAATTAACTATCTACTAAGTTGAAGTTAAAAAATTAATTGTTACAAAAGCTCCACTAAAACCTTTAGTTATGACATACTATGTGCAACCAATCTTTATCTTATAAATTTATCTATTTTATATTAATTTAAATGTCACTGCTATGTATGTATGTTCACATCTCCTCTACAACCACTGGACTGATTTCAATCAAACTTTTCAAAACTTTTGTTTAAGAAAAGAAAGGTCACCTTCAACTTTTCAAAGATCCCCAAAAGTGTAATCACCTAATTACAAAAATTAAGCAAGGAAGCGTTTTTCACTGTCTTACTCATTTTCCATAAATATGTTTCTCTCATTTCAATATTTTTTTTTTTCAAAAATCAATTTTAAGACTGAATCGTAGATATTCTTGTTGATCAAAAGAATACGAACTGTTTCCAGAAGGAAGAATGCTAAAAGAAAATTTTTAAAATAAGACGATTTAACAATTTATATCGGGACATGCTATTGATTTATTTTCAAGCTTTAAATTAATCGTAATTAAACGCAATTAATTTAATTGTTCAATATTCATTAAAACCTTTCATTGACTTTAGTAATTGTTAAGCAAAATTTGATATCCTGTAACTTAAGTAGGTATGAAAGAAAACGGATGTTTTTAAAAAATTGTCTTCAGTTAATTGATTTACGATTTAATTACAAAAGCGATTTTGGAACAGAAAAGTAATTTGCATTGTATTATAATATATTTATACAATGTAATTTTTTACATTAAAAATAATTAAACGATCTATTTAATCCGGAGCGCCAAACCAGGGAATATCAATTGCCAATGTTATAATTAAAAATTTAACAAGATATTAACTTATAAATTAATTGTCATAAATTAGTATATAAATATACCGTATAAAAGTGAAAGGTGAATGCGGTTGATGGAACCACTAAGCTTCTAAATATTCTTGCTGTCAACTTTCAGCCTATAGTAGGTTTGTTATGATAAGGTCGATGTACCCTAGTGAAATTTTCTTTTATCTTCCA
>BGPR01046938.1:0-11916 GCA_013235015.1 Araneus ventricosus
CTGAAGAAGAAAGAAGCCGCCGATTGCAACTATGGCACAACGTGGCCTGGACAGAAGAGCGGAAGAAACAGAAGAACCAAGTAATAGCCGATTGTCAGACATGGCACAACGTGGGCAGGAGAGAAGAGCCGAAGAAACAGAAGAACAAAGAAATAGCCGATTGGCAGTAATGGGACAAGGTAGCCAGCAGAGAAGAGCCGAAGAAACAGAAGAACAAAGAAATAGCCGATTGGTAATAATGGCACAACGTGGCCAGGAGAGAAGAGCCGAAGGAACAAACGAACAAAGAAATAGCCGATTGTCAGCCATGTTACAACATGCAAGAGAACGCCGTCTAAATGTTATTGAAGGACAAAATCACCATCAGATACAAACTTTTTATACAGCTAGAACTGTTTTGAACTGAAGAACACAACTGTGGAGAAATGGACAATCTCTGTCTGAAATGCGGAGGGTTGTATTTCCGGGATGAAAAGAATACCAGAGGAATTTACACTCATTGTTGTCATAATGGAAATATAATTGAGCAGGCTTCAGTGTATCCAGTGGAAATGAAAGGACTGATGGATGGCTCCGATGAATTATCAGTGCATTTCAAAAATAACATAAGGTCGTACCAGTGCTTCAATGGGTGCACAGATTGTACCGTCTACAGGGAGAGGAGCGTATTGCTCCAGAATTCATGGCCAAATTTATCACAGGACCTCTCATCTACACCCAGCTGAAGCAGGAGGTGAAAACACTAATACAATACACTTCAACAATATTATAACAGACATTAGGCATGTGTCACGTGACCTCAGGTATTATTCGATTTAGCCCGTGCAACGCCGGGTCATACAGCTAGTGTTATTTAACAAAGGAAAAAAGGTGAATGAAATAAACATTTTATGAAGACGAATACTTGGTCGACTGTCTTACTAATTTATAAGTTGAATTGGTTAAATTTAATTACGATTGCTACAGAGACTGACAAAAGTAAGATAACTGAATTACGCATGAATTTTCTGATTTACTATATGCTTTAAAATGATATTAATCTTTATTTTAAGGGAAAATATGATATTACTATTGGGAGATGAATATGGTCTACTTTTTTCAAATAGACTTCTTAAAATCGGAGAGGGTAAACTATCAGTTCAATCTTCTGACAAAATAAAATTTCCTCCTGACTTGTAATTTGGTATCGTCCATTGAAGATCTAATCGATGCAGTATACTTAAATATTTCACAAAACTTTGCTGACATAAACTGGTTATGTGAGAGAACTATTTTTGTTCCTGAAAATGTTCACGTCCATGAAATAAACAATCGAATACTTGCTATGATAACAGGGGCTGTTACTGAGTGCAGATCTTTTGATATTGTTGTGGATGCAGATGAGGCAGTCAATTTCCCAACAGAATTTCTAAATTCCCTCGATTCAGTTGGATTACCACCACATCGTCCTACACTTAAAACTGGTGTCCTATTATATTATTACGTAACCTGGATCCACCAAAACTATGCAATGGAACAAGGCTTTGTATGAAGGAAACGTTCCTAATGTGATAGAAGCTACCATCTTGACAGGAAAGGGAAAAGGTGAAACTGTCTTCATTCCACGGATACCTCTTATTCCGACGGATCTCCTATTTAATTTAGGAGACTAGATCTCCCAGTGAGACTTACGTTTTTCATCACGATCAACAAGTCAAAGAGGCAGTCTATTCGTTATTGAGGAGTTGATTTAAGATCATCATGTTTTCCACATGGGCAACTTAATGTTGAGTGCTCAAGAGTGGGTTCCCCGAAAAATTTATTTATTTTTGCATTTGATGGGGAAACTAGAAATGTAGTTTGCAAACAAGTATTGCAATAATATGTTAGTTACATTTAATTCTCACTCTTTCCCTCTCTAATTATTTTTTCATTAGAAAATGATTTTACCTTGCTTTCTAACGCTCACAACCATTGTCATGTTTTCATGGTAATATACTTCTTGTTTGTATATGCCGTTTTATTAAAACATTGCCATATTAAATTAAATAAAATTATTGATTTTATAATTTGTAAATTATTTTATTAAATTTTAAATAGCATTCTATCAATGCAAATATTAATGAAATTCTACGATAATCATTAAAATTTTTCTTTTCCTCTCCATCGCAAGGTTTTAATAAGAAAATGACCGGGCAACGCCGGGTAATCTGCTAGTTAATTAGATACAATTAGGAACCAGATCCAGTTCATACACACATTTATATATACAGGGTTATCTAAATTAAACAGGATGTGTTTAGATCTCTCTGTAGGGAAAACTACTTGGCCACAATTTCACCCGAATTTCGTATGCATGCTCTCCTCAGCATGCGGTTTCGATTTCTGAAAGAAAAACAAAATAGTTTATATTTCGGCCGCTAGGGGAGGAAATGGCGCTGCAGGGCAGACAATTCTTAACATGCGCAACATCCTCTACAAGAATGCATGAAGCATTTTTTCACCAAACGAGGACTCCGTCATAAAACTGACTTCACCAATTCGGGCGTTACTTGTTATGCTGCTTTATCAACACATCACGCTGCCTTCGGATGAAAGAGTGATTAGCAGGTCATTCTCAACATCTTGGCCGCCTCGGTTACCCGATTCAAACCCTTATGACTTTTGGCTGTGAGAATATTTAAAGAGCTGCGTTTATAAAGACAATGTTTCAAACTTGGTTGTCTAAACACATTCATCGCGGCAATGGCGCTCCTTCGTCCTACCTCCTGCGCTAAATTTAAAACAAAACGCAAATTCCTTTAAAACTTTTTTTATTTTACTTTAATTAAATATTCTTATTATAATAGACATGCAAATATCCTTACATGTCTATCTCTTCCTACAACAATAATAAATGATAATCCCTACAATGATTTAAAAACATAAAAAATAATGAAATAAAAATCGTAAATCTCGCCTAAGTTTAGAATTTATCTAACTTATGATAGTTTTCAAAACAAGGCACTACACATAATGCAGGTTGTAAAGGAACAAGGTATCTGTGCATGTTTTGCACAGATACCTTGTTCCTCGTCGAATTTGGTGGGAATTGCAGACTTCCGTGTTAGCGTAACTTTAGTTGATGTTGCGGGTATTGTGTTGGCCTTCCTTTCTCGAAACATCAGATGATTTATGGTGGATGAAATAATTTCTAGGAACTGGTGTATCCTTGCGTACTCTAGAACTTATTAGCGAACGTATTATTTCCTTTCGAAACCAGATCTGAGGTTGCTTTCTACCGACTTTGGTATATGAATAATTTTGTGAAAATATAACTATATAGACTGGGATGCACTGAAAAGCTAATAAATAAGTCACTGGACACGCTGCAACAATATAGAAAAACATTGTGTAGAGGACGAGTTATCTCGTTCCTAGCGCACAGCGAATAATCTTTGATGACGAGATGTCTCGTCCGTTGCGGCGAAAGTATTATAAGACTGAATTTCGCATCATGTATCCAACCTCCAAGCGAATGAGTTACGTTCTGTCCTAGAATGTGTTGTGCATCGAATGCAATTTTTAGAGCAAAGAGATGGAGGACAAATCGAGCCGTATCTGTGATGATAGTGGGGTTCTACATGTGATAGTAATAAAGTTATTACGCAAATCTTTTTTTAGTGATACTATCTAATTTGTAGTTAATTTCATGTCATTGCAATAAAATTTATTGCATTTTAAAGCATTTTATTTTTGTTCATATTTATTCCATCTCCACATGATAGTGCACATTAACGATCGTTGTTAGGCATATTAAGAATATATAAATTGCCTGCTCCGCAGCGCTATTTCCTTCCCTAGTGGCCGAAATATGTAGTAATTTTTTTTTTCTTTTAGAAATAGAAACCGCATATTCAGGAGAGCATGTGTAGGAAATTTGGGTGAAATTGGCCAATATTTTTCCCTACAGAGAGGTTTAATTTGGATCACCCTGTATCTATACTTATAAAAAGGAAATGTTTGCGTGCGATGTCCCGCCGAATCTATCGCACTCACAGTCATGAAATTTGGCACACAGGTAGTCGTAAAGGTGACTCAATGCACATCGAAGCCGGAATTTTAATATTCAATCTAGAAATTTTTTTATTTAATGTTTTGTGTTGGTTTGGGTCATTTTTGGCACATTTACTGCTGTAGTATCTTTTGTATTGATCGTTGAAAAACAATCAATGCCCCATCGGATAGAACAGACAATTTTCGTTCTAATGAAGTTTGTTTTGAGCTTCAAACGTAATTTACTGAATTTTGAGAAATTTTAAAAAATCAGTTTTGCCATCGAAATTTAATTTTTGTTTTTAAATTTGCTGCATCCAACGTTCTAATAACACTATTATTTTCCATTTTGTTTCTGCTTATAACTGGAATGGTTCTGTCATATTTAAAACAAGAACGGTTAAAATATCTTTTGCCGTTTTTTTTTAATTAATTTTTTCCTGGTCAGTTAAAAGATATTTTTATATACCGAGCTCCCTCCCGCGAGACTTTTCCGGAAATTTGATTGGGTGACGGTGCAAAACGCAGGCGACGTCATAACCTTCAACTGAATAATTTCGATTATTATTTTCGGCAGTATCTTACCGTGTTTATGTCTCGCATATTTTATTTGCTTTATAATAATCATTTTCACGTTGCAATTTTTTAATATTGTTTCGGATTAACGTACTCTGTATTTTTCTACCGTTGAAATGTCATTATCGCGAAGAAAAGTAAGCGGGAAAATCAGTAATGTGTATCTTTTGGTTTGTTTTCAGAACTCTTTCATGCCATTGTGGGTGTTTTTTGTTTCCATTTCATTTTGTTGAAGTTCTGATTCCACGGGCAACGCCGTGCGTGTACTTGCTAGTTTAAAATAATTACCAAAACCAAAGAAGGAGTCATCCAGCCCAATTCATTGGACCGATTTCGCCTAATTTTGTTTTATATGAAAGCACATGGCCCCTAGATACGTCATCAATGGTTGCCTACCCCACCGCCCTCCATTTTCTGAGAGGTATCGCGAAAGGAAACTTTCACAGAGTTGCCCAGTCTCAACAACTGGACCGATTTCGCCTTTTTAGTTTGACCCTTCAAATATAGTTACGGGCGAAGAGTTGGACGCCGAAGGTGGGTAATATATAATTATTTCCGTAAAACTCTGCAGAAATTATTTATTCCAGAATAAGCAGTCGGTTGTGCAACTTGTGACGTTTATTCTGTTTTGCACAAGAAACTACTCATTCTTGGGAAAACTTTAAAAAGGCGCACTCGAAATCCAGAAAATGGTATTTGGTAGTTAATTGCATAGCTGCGTGCAATTAATAACTAAAATGAAATTTAATTTTAATAAATTATTAAGAATTTTTTACGAAATCCTTTAAATAGTGAATCTCTTCTACTTTTCGTTACATTTTTCCTTTTCAATTAGCCTGGAGGCTTTTATTTTAGGAGGGGGGGGGGGTCTAGTGCTAAGGTCTCGGCTTCGGGTCCTGAGGGTTCTAGGTTTGAAACCCTGTTCCGCTGAAGTGAGTGTCCGGAAGAAGATAATATAATTGCCAAGTATTGTAAATAGGCGTTACTTGATTGGTTGATAATCCTGCAAATATTTTGAACCACAAGTAATGTAAGTCACACGAGGATAATGTTTGGAGTTGGGCCGTGGGGAAAAAGATATAAAGATATTGTGTTTGCAGATGATTATCAACCAAAAAACCAAGTTTTCTTCTTCCGCAAATGATATCAATTAGAGAATCTATGGAAAAATTGTAGATAAATTAGAAGAAGGCCGTTCACTCGAGATGTTGCTAATGAAAAAGCGTTATTGGAGGATTTTTGAAAAAGATTTTTATAAACTGGAACAGTTACTATCAACTAGCCAAAACTACAGCAAATGAGGATCATTATATAGGAGAAATTAGGGATACTTAACCCTAGTTTTATTTTTAAATTTTCTTAAATACTTTGATTTTTAGTATCATAAAAGAATTTTTTAAAATAAGAAATGCGCTTTAAATTCATATCTCATTTAATCATGAAATAAATAAATATCGTGAAATCACTTAGGGTGAAGTATCCCTAACCATGGGGATGCTAAGAATGCTGAAAATCTTTTGATAATTTGTATGTACGCGAATTTCAGATATTAATCTAAAACTACTGGAGTGAAACCTTCTTAATTGTAAACTGATATTAAAAATTAAATAACATAGCAACTATGAAACGCAGTTTAAAAAAAAAAATCTAATTATTAAATTATTCTCGTTATTAAATTAAATTAGTTCAAACTTAAGTAAACAATTAAAATACGGAATTAATTATGTGATAAAAAGTTAAAGCAGTGGAACTGGGAACGTAGTAACGTCACTAGTGCATTGAAGAATTGTTGGATTTGGAAAGTAAGAATAGAATAGTACTGAAAGAATCTAAAAATCAAGAAAGAATCTATAAAATGGTGTACAAAGAAAGAAATTGGAAAAAAAAAAAAAATCTAAACTTTCTCGGCTTCCCTAATATTTTGATTAAAGCAGAAGTAAAGAGGGTCGTTCCAGGTCAACTCGGCACACTCTATAAGCCTCACCATGACTTGGGAATAATACCAAATTTCATCGAGACTTGTCATCGCGGTTTTGTATTACAGCTATTTAAAGTTTTCAAAAATTTGTGGAAAAACTGCGAACATAAATTTCTTTGCTCTAGGAGCTCTCCTAACTGAGCTAGAGAGCTGGGAAAGGTGTCATTTTACACCATTTTTCATGCTATTTCCTGTGGCATACAACTAGGGATTGCAATCCGGAAAACCGGATCCGGTAATCCGGCATCATTAGACGTCTACCGGATCCGGTAAATTAAAAAAAATACATGAAGCCGATTTCTTGAAAAAATACTCGCGCTGTTGCAAGAGTAGGTACTTAAATGCGTGGTGCGTACGAGTCGTTCGACGCTGACTCACCCGCTTCACATATAGACATTCTTATTGTTCAATTGATAGATGAATTATGTTTATGTTGCATTTACGAGTACGAGAATGATTTAAGTAGATAATTAGACTTAGAAATGAATTGAGTAACGATCCATATTTCTGATTTTTCTTTATAATACGACTTTCTTCTTACATAGTGACCGAAATAACATAAGTATGTATCTATTTGTGTTGCATTGCAGGTACTAGTCTAAAAGTTCAAAAACAAACATGTCACTTTTGAAACCAATTCAAAATCAAAACAGGAATATTAATATACTTACAGAATAAAAAAATATGATGATGATACAAGACGAACTGATGATACATTTACAATGCCGAAAAAAAAGTTGTAAGACTAGAAATGAAAAATATCTTAGAAAGAGTTGTTCAAAATGATAGCTTTAAAGAAAACGTAGATAATATAGTAGAAAATAACTCAGATTCATCGTCACTGAAAAGTGATTTGACATTACAGAAAGAATTACAGATGCAAATCCAGCAAGATATGAAAACCTAGAGCATAAATACCAAAAAAAAAGAGAAAGATTATGTGAAAACATTAAGAAAGGAAATGACTGCATGTGAAAGTGAAGGAGTTCGAGGAAAATACTTGTCTTCTATTCATGAGTATTTGTTGACATTAAAACCAACAGGTGTAGAAGCAGAAAGGGCTTTCTAGGCCGCTGGTTATATTTGTAGCTCTGTAAGAAGTCGATTGATAGATGACACAATTAACACTTGTTTCCTACGATAATTTTTTCAAAACCAAAGTGAGTTTTTTAAAATTGTTTTACTTAAAATAATAATTTAAAGTAAGTATATTAAAAAATACGAAGAAGTTTTAAACTCGTTATTGTATAATTGTGCCATTGATTGAACAGATTTATTATGACTGTCATAATTATAAGAATGAGACTGCTTGGCGTGTCTAAAATACCTAATTATTGTGATCTCAGATGATAAGCTTGATTTAGTTAGATTTAATATAAGTTACTTACGTAATATAAGTTACATTACAAGTTATCATTGATGTCATTTGTGAAATCTAGTAAGTGAGACTGAACTTAACCGCCCGTCATTATCTAATTATTACTAAACTAATATAACAATTACAATTTAACTAGTTACACTGTACTAAATTTTTATTTTTGATTCATACGTAAATGTTGATTAATTATAACAGTGTAAATAAAGTTGATTTCATAAGAAATTAACGCTTTTGTTATAAACTTAGTAATACACTCAGTTTATCATCTTCTATACAGTTGATTTTGGAATGAAAAGGCAAAATAGTTTTGATGTATCCAATCCCGTCGGATTGAAATTGGTGCCGGATTGCAATCCCTACATACAACATACTATAGGCTAATACACAATATTTTTTTCCCTTCAAAATCTAAAAAAAAAAAATTAAATTTTTTCGAAAAGTACATGTTTTAAAATTAATTCCATGAATAGTTTGTATTGTTGTAAATCGCCTATCAAAATATAAATGTGGAATGATGATGGGTTAATTGTTAAAAAATTCAAAACTAAAGCTTGATTTTTCATTAATACCCTGTATTTAGCTGAGCAACCTTGCTCTTGGCTGTGTTTTTCCACAAGCTCATCGATATCTTTGTTATCCACCTCCAGTCGCACGATCTTGGCTCAAAACACAATCTGGTTGACTACAGGCTCTGCAGGTACTATCGCACAGTCACATTCGTCAACGCTCTCTGGCCAAAGCTTCTTCCAAGCAGAACTGAAGGTTCTCTTGGTAACCCCTTCCCACGACAGGCAACAAATGTGGAAACGATATTTCCAAAACTCTCCGAGTATAAGATTGTCAGTCGATGTGCGAAACGTTGCTCGTTAAGCGAGTCATTTTTTTACACTTTGTTTTGCTCGTTATGAGAGGTGCTCGTTAAGCGAGATCTCACTGCATATCTGCTCAGTATCTGTTATTAACTTATAAGAGTAAATTGAAACTTTTGGGTCCCCTATGTATGAATGAACGTGCCCACATACATGGTGGATAAGTGGCGGCTCGTGAGCTCAGAAATGAGGATGGCTGCAAGATAATATTATCAAGAGAATACATTTTTAAAAAGCTACTTTATCTTTCAATAGGCCAAATATTTTTCTTCCAAAACCAGATATGAAATTTCCTACTTTTCAAACAAATTAAATAACCAGCTTATATGACATTTACTACTAGTTTTACTAACAGAAAGTTAAGTGAATGTTGATGCGACGATTCTGCTGACGGAAGAAAAAAAATAACAGAGCTCCACATACACACTTCCCTCCTCGCCCACTTCACTCGACAACTCTCTTCCAAAAATGAATATCTTCTTCAAAAGAAATCTAGCCTTCTATGAAGAGAAGGCAAATAATCAATCAACCAGATGTGTTTCTGTCGATGCAACACAAACAAACCAAAAGCCGATGAGGTTGCCACTTTGTGTGAGAATGAGGAAAAAAAGAAAAATTTAAAATTAGCATCTTTTTCTCGTTCAGTTGGCTCCGTGCCATCCAGAGCTGCTTCCCCGGCAGTCCATAGCCCGTCTAAGTTAAAGGGAGAAAGGGTTGCTTTTTCTCTCCGGGTTTTCTCCGCGGTGAATGAATTGTTTTTTTTTGGGGGGGGAGCAGAGTACTTTGCAGCTCAGACATGCTTCTCTCTTACTTGATGATTCATTTTCTATCTTCTTTGCAATTTTTCATTACTTTTTTGCATTTTTGTAAGTCATGGAACTCTGAGAGTGCAAAAGTAAGCGAATAAGATTAAAAACGAAAAATACAAGTCTAAACAAAATGTCAGGGAGTACTGCAGCTCTGCAGCCATAATGGATGAGCCGCCACTGTGGTAAATCGTCAATGGAATTGGGTTTCGAAACTGGAACCTCCGGACGTGAAGCCAAGCCTTATTCTATAGAGAATCTACTGAATTCTTTAAAATTACTCTATGTACATATTTGTGCTCCTAACTTCACTAAATTGCTGTAGGACTTTGAAGACCAAGACCTATAAAGTACGGCATGGCATATTACAGAAGATCATATATGATGAACACCTCTAGAAGTACTGTTAATCCATTAAAGCCTTTTATAAGATTCAATGTTCCCGATAGCTTAAAACTGCAGAATGTTTGGAGAAACTTCGGAATTAAATGAAAAGATGAACCGTTTTAAATACATAAAGAAATGAAACAGTTGAGTTGGAAATTTTTATGAAATTAAAAACTAGAAATTTCCAATTTTTTTGGATGTTAATAAAATCAGTTTGTAATGAGATGTCTTTCAGTAAGTGTGATATTCATTCTCATCTTTGATGAGGGTAACTTATGGTACTGTCAATTTCCTCTTTCTCAATTTGACGCTGCATATACCGATCATTTACAAAAAAATGATATGTAAACAACTGTATATACTGTATAGAATTTTAATCAATCACTTCAACATTTGATTTATATTTAATATTTATGCGCGATTGAATGTTTCTAACTGCTATACTTTGATAAACACTAGTAAAATTTGCATAATTTAGTAAAATGATTTGTATTTCGTTAATGATCTTTAAATAAGGAAAAGGCTTTCATGCCACTTGCCACTTTTTTACAAGATTTTTCAAATATTCTTTGAGACTCCAACAGTAAAGAACTATTTTTTTTTTGTATCGTGTTTAGAATATAATTCGTTTGGTTGTTTTATTGTGTTAAATTATGTCATGTCCAGTTTGTGCATTAAGTTTTATTGGTTTCAAAGCTTATTTTTCAGATATGCTCTTATAACTTTTTTAAGTATCCAATTTTTTCTTTCTTTTTCCATAGAATGCAAAATATTTAAAGACAGTTATTCATTTTGGTATATGGGGGAAACATATGGGGGTGTTTTTAAAAGCATTCATGCGAAAGGTATTAATATATTTTTTTTTACATTTAGTCTATCGATGTCTTTCTATTCTTTGGTTCTTTGTGTAAGAATCTAAAATCTTTTCATCGAAGGTAAGTTGAGAATAATTTGCTATAATCGTGTTCTGTATAGTTATATTAATAATTTCTTGACTATTGTTAATTTATAATTTCTTAATTACTGAATAACATTTTTGTAGATTTATAAAATTGCTATGTGTAAATCTGGTGAAAACTATTTCTCTATTAGCTACGTTAGTTAAGTTTCATAATAATATGCTTCTCAAATATTGATAATTTCCTCTCTTAAAATTATACCTAATTTTTAAATTGAAGATGCCATGAACACCTTTTTCATTGGATAATGTATTTATTTTAAAGTGATTTATTTTCCAAATACAAACGGAAAATTTCTTTCTCAGTTAAAAATTTCAATCTGCCACCATCAAAATATGATTAATATGTATGAAAAGGTAAAAAAAAAATAATAATACTGAAAACGCATTTTCATTTTTAGATCACTACTGAAAATGACAAGATGAAATGAAATGACAAAGTCTTTTTTGAAATTAACTGGTCATTAAGCTGATTATGTACAGTTAAAAAGCAGTTTCCGGATGAAAATTATCACTGATAAAACTTCAGCTGAATTTATGAAGGAAAAAAAAAATCAATTCAGAAAATAAAGTATGGAGACCAACATCGAGGCAAATGAAGCATATTCTATTAGTGATCTGCATGTTGAAACAATAAATGTACAACTTAAAACTTTGACGGATATGAAACTTTTTAAATGTGACGTCTGCTATAAGATATTCTCTCAGAAAAGTAAATTAAATAAACATTTTCGAACTCATACGAAAGTAAAACATTATTCATGTGATATATGCAGTAAAGAATTTCCTCTGAAAGGTGATTTAAATCGGCATTATCGAACTCATACAAAAGAAAAACATTATTCTTGTGATGCATGCGGTAAAGAATTTTCTCATAAATCTCATTTAAATCGGCATTATCGCACTCATACAAAAGAAAAACCTTATTCTTGTGATGTATGCAGTAAAGA
>BGPR01046939.1:0-11916 GCA_013235015.1 Araneus ventricosus
ATGGCTCGTCACTATCAGCTGACAATGGAGTGGAGTTCATGTTCATAGAGTGCAATAAGTAACATGATGGAAATTCCAATACAGATACCTATAACTTGAACTAGCAGAGTGGTCATAGCTGTTGCAGAGTTGACTGAAGGAGATGCTAGCTCGGGTAACTGTAGGAAGAGGGAAAGAAAACATTTATTAGAAATACAGCATAATGTTCAATAAAAGCAGAGTAGCACTAAAATAACTTAATATATGTCTGTAATAATTTAATTTTATGCTAAAAGCAATAATTCTATCTTTTCTCTCTGGTCCCTTTAAATACATCTTTGAATTATTTCTGTTAACAATCAAATGAATATGCAATCTGAACTGAAGTTATTTTCCCATAAATAAATAAATAAAAACATATGCTCTTAGACATATACCTGTGATGGAACATTGGTTTTCTTTATTCCCTCCCAACTTCCATGAATGTGGCATGGATTTTGAGGATGTGCTTACTTACCTTACTCAACTGTGACTAAAGCAGCTCTATGTGACTATTAACTCTATAGTGACTATCAATGTTAAATTCTTCGTGATTTTTACTAACTTTGCAACTCGACTGTGACTAAACCGTAATTACAAATTCTAAAATTATTTTTGCAATCGTTAATGTCTACCTTTTTCCGTTAAATGAAACTAAAACCAACTCTCTATGTTACTTGGTTGCGGAGCTATAAGCATTTAATTTTAGCACGAAATTCGACTTAATTCAATAATTCTTGAGTAATATTTCGTGCGATCGATGAATGAATTGCCTCAGTCTGCGTGAGCGCATCGGCCGCTGTGACGTCATCAAAATTGTTCGTGATTTTAACCAATTTTAGAGCTCGATTGCGACTAAACCGTAATTCTAAAATTCTTTTTGAAATCTTCAATGCACACCTTTCTCCATTAAATGAAACTAAAACCAACTCTCTATGTTATTTGGTTGCAGAGCTATAAGCATTTAACTTTAGCGTGAAAAGCGTCATAATTTTTTTCCTTTCCCGACACACCATTAGACTACTACAGAGAGACATACGTCTACGTCAAAATAAAAACTTTGAAAGTTTCTTTTGCCAATATATTTTACAAACATGGAATTTCAGAGAAAGATAACCAAGTCCAAGAGATTTATTTCTGGGAAAGTAGATCTCAAAGTTGATTAGTTGCATTTAAAATAATAATGAACCTCAATTTGCATCCACCAGACAGCAAGAACAATTAGAGTAGTGTTTCCC
Organism: Araneus ventricosus; assembly: GCA_013235015.1. Classification (NCBI taxonomy): domain Eukaryota; kingdom Metazoa; phylum Arthropoda; class Arachnida; order Araneae; family Araneidae; genus Araneus; species Araneus ventricosus. The sequence continues at coordinate 1,257 of BGPR01046939.1, forward strand.
AATATGGGGCCCATGTTCCACAGGGGTCAATGCAGTATAAAGAAGAATTCGCAGAAATGCAAAATGATGAGTCAGTTAAAACTTTGTTTAATACAAAAAGAAGTTGTATCCTTTACTTATTGTGAGGAAACTGAAATCAAATATCCAATTCAACCGAATGTGCAAGAAAACTATTGTTACTGTTTCCATCTTCTATTTAGTTGAATGTGGGTTTAAAGCAAGCAAAAAAAAAATCAGCTGCATGTCACAAAATGGGAAGACTTGACACTGAAGCTAATTAAACGGAACCTAACATAAAATCTATTTGAAGAAATGCAAGGATCTTACTAAGTCATTACTAATAATTAAAAGTAACATAGAAAAATGTTTCGTTAAAACTTTTCCATACTTGAATTTCAGTCCTCCATTATATATTTCAAAAATTTACGTACTATGTTTTTCAACAATTTCCTAGTGATTTCTTCTTAAAACCTATCATTTAAGTTTCTTGAGTGAACAATTTTTGAATATTAAAAATTATGTGTTTGCAACATAGGATGTATTAGAAGTTGTAGAAAGGCTTAGGTGGAGCATGGCACAAAAAAAGTTGGAGGACACTGAATCAGAGCTATGGACTTGAATCATTATTACACAGAAAATAGTGTAACATTTCCACTCTACCATGGCAATGCTAGTGCAAAATGAGCAAAACTTGAACTTGGTTCACTTGAACTCTGTATACTCCAGATATCTCTAGAAACCATAATTTTAAAGGAACTGAAATAAAATTCAGTTTTTTTTTTCAAAATAGAATTCCATCCCCATACACCCAAAAAATCACAGATAAATTGTTGCCATAAATATATCCAAAGATAAAAGTCACTATCCTTTACTTATTATACAGGGTGGCCATCATTTTTGCTGTTTTGAGTTTCCCTGACATTTCCAGGTTTTATAAAAAAAATTCCCTGACTTTTTTCGGAGGTAGCCCATCAACCATAATCGCCTCACATTGGCCATACAAAGTATTCATTTAAGTCAGTATGGTTTGAATAAAAAAGCAAAATGTTTGAAAAAAAGAACATTTATTTAAAACTTTTAAACAATAAACCTTAAAATAACTAATACATCTTTACAATGAACAATTCTACTGTACTGAATTTTCCAGGTTTTTCTGATTAAAAATATAAACTTAAAAAATCCTTAGGACGATCAAAATCTCAATAAAAATATATGTTGCAAAATAAAACATAAAAAGGCAGAGAAAAAAATGTAAGAAAACTATTTTTTACTGATGTTTATAAATTAAAACACAGAAGCATAATATTCTGTCACACGAATGGAATCAAATAGTTTGCAAAAGAAAAAAAGCAACTTTTTATTCCAACCAATTTCCTTCAATATGGCTAAAAAATGGACAATATATAAAGAGAAATAAATAAAACAAAACATCAAAGACAAAAAAGAGAGAAAAAATAAAATTCGGGGAAATGGGGAAAAACCCCAATTTACCATTTAAAATTAAATAAAATTCTAATTTGAAATTTAAAAAAAAAAAATTACTGTGGCGTCAGCTCCCCTCTTGTGCTAATCCATCACTCTGCTAAATTTGATCTCATAAGTCAAAGATCTGGGTGTGCGTAAAGAACGGAAAAAAAAAAAAAAAAAAACATGCATACATAATACTAAAAAAAATTGTTCTTTTTGCCCCATACTTTGAAGATCCCATAATTTATCAAAATGATCAGTAATCATAATGTCTCCCAACATTCAGAGAAAAAAACATACACAAAATAAACAAACAAAAAAATGCTAAAAGAAAATATTAGCACTAATTTCCAATACTTCATAAATCAATGAAAAGATCTTCAGAAGTGGAAAAACAAACTAATTCTGGTATAACTCCTATTTGATATTAAATCATCATAAAAGCAGGCAGTAGTGTGGATGCTAACTTATAGACAGATAAAGAGAAATTTATGATCTCGTAAGCTATCTGAATCTCTTGGACGTATAGCCACATCCCGGTTCTTCTTCCACATCCAAGTGTGATTATTCTATAGAATTTCATCTCAAGAAGTATCATCTAATATAACTACCAACAGGAACGCGATTCTATTCATATAGTCCAGTCAACGAAGGTCCAAAATGGGGGTGAAAAAACATTAACTCGTATAGTTTTGAAAATTGGTACACATGTTCGCGAGGGGCTTATTATGAACATACTAAAAGTCCCCGCTCCTGGAGGGCGAGTTCACGGCGCAATCTTGGATTTCATCCCTCCTTTTTTAGTTTTTCCTGAATATCTCGAAAAATATTCAGTTTACAAATTTCAATTGATTAAACAAATTAAAGAGCATAAAATTCCCTACAAACATATACTTTTATTTTTCTTCAAGCTTTAATAGTTTCTCAGATAATGGATCTCAAAAGTTGCCGCTATCTTTGATTTTATCTCCCTTTTTTAGTTTCTCTTGACTATCTTGAAATCTATTCAATTTTCAAATTACATGTAATCAGCAAATTAAAGAGCGTAAAATTCCCTACAAACAAACACATGGTTTTATTTCTGTTTCAGCTTTGATAGTTTCCGAGATAATGGATTTAAAAATTTGCCGTCATCTTGGATTTTATCCCCCTTTTTTTAGTTTTTTTTTTTTAATATCTCGAAAACTATTTGATTTTCAAATTACATTAAATACAACAAATTAATGATCATAAAATTCCCAACCAATGCATGTTTTTATTTATTTTCTAGCTTTAATAGTTTCAGTGATATTTAAGAAAAACTAAAAAGAGGGGAATAAAATCCAAGATTGTTGCAAATTTTGAAATCTTGGAAACTATTAAAGCTAAAACAAAAAATAAAAGCCTGCGTTTGTAGGGAATTTTGCGCTAATTTTTAATTAATTAAATTGCTGTTTACATGTCATTCGAAAATTGAATAGATTTCGAGATATTCAAGAGAAACTAAAAAAGGGGATGAAATCCAAGATGGCGACAACTTTTGAGACCCATTATCTGCGAAACTATTAAAGCTGGCAGAAAAATAAAAGTATATATTTGAAAGGAATTTCACGCTTTTTAATCTGTTGAATCAATTAAGATTTGAAAATTGAATACTTTTCGAGTTATTCAGAAAGACTAAAAAAAAAGGGGAATGAAATCCAAGATGGCGGCAACCTTTGAGACCCATTATCTGGAAAACAGTTAAAGCTGGAAGAAAAATATAAGCATGTATTTGTAGGGAATTTTACGCTCTTTAATTTGTTAAATCAATTGTAATTTTAAAACTCAATAGTTTTCAAGATATTCTGGAAAAACTAAAAAAGGGGGATGAAATCCAAGATGTCGCCGTGAGCTTACCCCCCCCCCCCGGGACCGGGGACTTTTAGTATGTTTATCCGAAACCCCTAACGAACATGTTTATACATGTGTTACATGTAATCATATAATTTTCAAAACTATACGATTTAATGTTTTTTTCAAACCCTTCGTTGACTGGACTAATAGCCGAAATTTTGGTCCCTCGAAAATTTAAATGTAAACACGAATGGCATTCGTTTTTGACTGTCAGTAAATGACTGATTTTCATTGGTTGCCAATGGTGTTTCATTCTATTTTTAAAAAAAGATCAGCGAATTGTCGCTTGCAATGAGAATTATCAAAATAAAAAAATTCCAGGTTTAGAATAAATTTCCCTGACTTTTCCCGGTCTCTCGAAATTCCCTGACTATTCCTGGTTTTCCAGGTTTCCCGGTTGGGTGGCCACCCTGTTATATATTATTAGAACATGCAAAATTGCAACTAAAAATCAAAGAAAACACGTTTTTGATTAACACATAGAACCCAGAAATTATTAAACCCATGATTTATAATGAAGTTAATTGGTCTGAATTGTAGTCAGGCAAGAAGATAACTTTTCCACAGAAAAGAGCACTGGCAAGCCACCTTCAAACATCACACTGCGTTTCAGTCAAAACAGAATTAATGTGAAGCAGTGCCACGACCTTGATGATTTTATAGGTGGAACAAGACTCGAGCTTGAGACTCTTTGGATATGAAGCTAATGTCCAATCAAACAGACTACACTCTCCATAGCAATTAAGCATTTGATACCTTTAAAAAATTTAATTAGCATTTAGATATTTGCTATATTTATCTTAACAAGAAAGCTGTTTTTATTTAACATGTCTGTAGAATTTCAACCAAGACAGAGGAGAGGGGGGGGGGGAAGAAAAAAAAACCACTACTAGATTGAAACTATAAAATGCTCTTATGTAAAATATTTCACTTTTAGAAATCAATATGCAAATATTGAACAATTTGAGCCATTTTCTATGCAATACACAAATAAATTTTAAAAACATGCAATAATGCAAAATTAACAATCAAAATTATTTGGCAATAATAAATAAAATCTGTTAATTCTAGATATGCAACATAATGAATATAAAAAAAAATTATGCACTTTAATGTAACTGTTAGGTTAAAATTACTTCATATTAAACAAGTTTAGTGTACCACTGAAAGCAAGGTGGAATGTATTTACTAATGAATTCAGTAAAAATGGAACGGGAGGAAGTCTTACCATGTCAACAAGTGCAATATAAAGAAACATCCCAGCTGTCCCTGCAAACACCCAGTTTGTTGCTGAATGAACATTACCCAGTGACACTCCAATAAGCATCCCAATGAAACAGAGAACAGAAGACAGGCCATTATAAAATAAAGCTTGCTTTACTTTCATTCCTGTTTTAAGTAACATTGCGAAATCACCTGCAAGAGGAAATGGATGAATATTTTTTTAAAATCATCAACACATTCAACAGACAACTGAATTTCTTACAATATATTAGTTCTTTTAATTTCTAAACTATTTTGGTTTGATTAGCTACACAGTATCTCAAATCGATTCAATCTGTGTTTCAAAATTCTGTGTTGTTAAAATCACAATGCTGAACAGATATTTGAAAATATTAAGTGTCATTTGTATCCAAATGAATACAATGTATGCTATCGTAACAGGTCACTTGTATTAGCTTGGGCACTGTAAACTACACTACTAAAAAAACATTTTATATGGTAGAATTCAAAGTGTTGAGCTACTTGTTAAAAAAAGTTTACAAATAAGTACTTTCTTTTTTCCAATTACAGATAAAATACAGAAGTTAAGTTGGGAATGCTGAAACAATCTGATTATAGTATGCCTAGCATTGAATGCAATTTGTATGTTAAAATAAAACAATACATTTATTATCTGCTGGGTATTGAATACAATTTGAACATTAAAATATAATATTTATTACCTAGCTCATGGGGTAATTCGTGACAAAACACTGCCACTGTAGTACTAATTCCATCTGCATCACTTGATGCAAATGCTGCTCCTAAATAAATAAATAAAAAATAAATAAATAATTGTAGAATTGAAATTCAATGAAAGGAACATAATACAAAATTATTTAACTGTACTACTGCTAAACCACTTAACCATTCTGTTTCGTATTGGATGACACATTCAACTTCGGGAATGTGCCATCTTTTTTATTCAATTAAGTATCCATATGTTTGAGAGAGAGAGAGAGAATGAGATGTTTATGGATACCACATATTTTTTGCATCAAAGTTTAATGTCTATGAATGATTTAGTTTTAATTTAAAAACACAATAAACTTATGCACATGTGATGCCAAGATAATCTGTTAAGTTGTTTATAAAATAAATAAGCACTGTATTATTTATAAAGCACAAGTTTTCATGTAGTAATCAATAAATGAATTTTGATTACAATTTACTGAATATAATTTAGAAAGGTATTAACTTACAAAACCCAATAGTATACATAATAAATAAGCACCATGTTTACTATACAATATGTAGAATACAAGAAGTCATAAATAAAAGAATAATAATTTACTGGATGCAATTTGGAAAGATATTAATTTTTAAAAACGCCAACATTTTATCCATATTTTACCTATTGCTAATCCATCGCAGAAGTTGTGTAATCCATCTCCCATAATAACCATCCAGGCAACAGCAGACACAGATTGGGGTATTTCATGACTGTGGGCATGGCCATGACCATGATGTTCCGACACAATAACAGAACTATCAGAATCAGGGCGATAGGCTACTGTTACTTCAGGTTCGATACTGAAGCTAGACCTTCCGTGGAATCCAATTTCATGAATGGATTGGTTGGAACCCTTCTTCGATGGAGATGCCTCAGACTGAAGCACTGTTTGGAAACAGAAAATTTATCATAAGCAAATCCTTTTATTTCATCAAAAATGTAAAACACACTCAGATACATGCAAAGCCCAAGACACAGATGGTAAATTTTTTATTAATTTGGTTTCTTCGCCTCAAAAATAATTCACAAGACAGATTATTCATGCAAAAATATTAGTTATCATCAATTGAAAATTATTTGATATTCAATGGAAGTTGCACTTCCACACTTTTTAATAGTAACAGATAAGATAGGAGCAAAAAAGAAGAAAAAACTGTAGATAACATAGTGTATAATTATCTGAACTAGAATAAGAAATTTTTAGCAAAACAAAGTGCTTATAACAATAACAAAGAAGAAAAGCACAATTATTAAGTGATAAAACACCAGTGTTCATTAAAATAGCATATCATCAAAAGGAATTGTCTTTACGTATGATAATTAAGTAAATGCAATCTTATAATAATAATATAGAACAATCAACCGTTGAAATTTTTTTACCGGGTTCACAATTCGGTTCTTAACAAGAAAAGTTACTTGAATTAATATTTGGAATAGATTCTTCAAAATAATGAAAACAAATCAAATGACCATGTCTTCTCTCAATGACAAATTCCTATTTACAAAGCACAATCAAAAATTATTGCAACATATGTATTTTATTGCAAATGCATATAATTACATACCAGTAATAAAGAGGAATAAGATATACAGCATGTCCACAAAGTATCTTTACAATTTCAAGAAATTACTATTAAGACAATTAATAAAATATGTTAAATTTGTCCCATGCATTCAGTAATTCACAGTTTGTGGCCACATTGCATTTAAGATACTTTAGATGGAAGAGATGGTGTTGAATGAACCCCTTTAACAAGAAAACCCCTTTACTCTAGAAATAGCACAACATATTTTGTGGGGAGTGTATCTTTCAGGCCAACGGTTGATATCGTGTATCCAACACATTAACGAATGAAGACACAGGACATAAAAGGCCTGAAGCAAAGATAACTGATGCTATTGGTATGTGACAAGAAAAAGCCATAATAAATTCAGATAGAAATGTAGCATATTTTGTTATATGGTAATTATTACTTTTATTGTCATAAATTTTACTGCACAAATCCTCAATAAATTAAAATAAAGCTTCAACACATATCATACAATCCAGCAGTTTCACAACAGGAGCAAGTGAAAGAGAATAGAACATATACTTGAGGGCCTCATGAAATGCAGAGTTTACAATTTATAGGATAATTAGAAAGGATATCATTGCAGAAAAATATGAAAAGAATTTACAAAAAAGATTGCCAATCAATTTCCATAATAAGCTGGATAATTAAAAAAAAGAAGAAAAAAGCTTAAGAAACATTTTTGGATATATTTTTGTTATTTAGAAGTTTTCTAAAAATTTATATAGACAGTCCGAAAATAAGATTTGTCATAATAAAATTTAATAAAAACATTTCATTCTCTGGGGGGAAATAAATAAATCATTAAAAGAATGATTTATTATATCTTAAACACATGTAAACGAATAGTTGTCTCAGCAAAAAAAAAAAAGCTGCATACTTTGAATTGTTTCTTTTCTCATCTTTTCTAATAGGCTCGTAAGAGTTTTCTCTTGTTGTTGCAGCTCTTCGCAACACTTTCCTACCAGCAGTGCACCTCCTGAACCTGAATCATATTGTTTGATGTCAATTATCTAAAGTTGATGCTTTTAATTGAAACATTCAATGTATAAAAAAAATGACTATATCCACATTACTTGATACTATATTTTATTAAAGATTCAGGATTTTTGCAAAGTAGTTCTGTCTGATCCTGAAGAATAACATTAAACCTAACTTAATTATATGATATAATGCTTTCTGACTCAGACAGAAATTCATTAGATACTTGAGATGTTAATGATTGTCATTTATCTAAGTGATTGATTTTAACTGCTATGAATGACTTATTACAACTTATAAGATTAAAAACACCCACACTTGATATCTATCTGATATCTGAAATTATATCAAGAAATTAGAAAACAATAAACTTCTTTCTTATTTTCAATTTTATAAAATCCTACAGCTAATAAATATGTGTTAAAACAGTGGAAGTTCACAAACCAAAGATGATTAACCACAATAAAACTTGATACAATCAAAAATTCGAATTAAGAAAAAATCCACTTTTTTTTTTGTTTAACAGTTTTATTAAATAATACAATTGATCTATTAAAAATTTAATGATTTTAATAAATAAGCAAGTTATTTAATAAACAGTACAATGTATTTTGAATGCAAATATTTGTTTAATAAAGTTCAAAATAAACAGTGCAATCTATATTTAAATATGTTTTAATTTTTTGCGATAAATTTTTTTATTGAATACATTTGCAGAAGTAAACCCGAGCAAATTAACGCCTTAGAAATAATTAACTTACAATCACTGAAGACACAAGATTCGAATGTATTTAGTTAAAAGAAAGGAATCTAGAAATAAAAATCAATTTTTAGTTTATTTCACATTAACCAAAATAAATTCAAATTACTTAGGAGTTAAAGTTTCAAAATATTAAAGTTCCACTGTATAAAAAAAAAGCACGGAAAGTGTCATTTTCCAAGCAAAACTAAAGGATCAGTGAGTGAATAAAACATTATTTATCAACAGAATAAAAGTTTGATAGAGACAACATAGAAATTTACTTTTGCCTCATTTTTCTTGCCTCCCTATATAAGAGCTCCTAGCAAACGTTCAGCACAAAAACAGGAAAAATACCACAAAGTGCTGCTAGTCCTTTCCAAATAGCTTTACTTCCATTGCAGATGAATCATTACTGTGATGATGATGAGTTTCTCCTTAACATGGTCATGGGTATCTTCCATCTAATATTGCCTGGAAGATATGAACAAACAGAAACTTGAAATTTAGATGCAAACTTAAGGATGTCTATAACTTTTAAAAGTGAAATGATATGAATGTCTAGGGACTAAAGCACTCTGACAGTTGCATACATGCAAAGCAAGATATCAGTAGAAGGTGTAGAAATACATTTTAGTATCATATTTTACGATATCAATAATAAAAGATTTCGCCACACCCCATACCAGAATGCTGCATCTGGTGTCTGTCTGCCAGAACAAATTCCTTACCCAAATATTATGGGTTGCCATAATTTTGTGAGCCATCAGAGCCTTGGTTGTGGTTCACCACAAAGGCAATGAATACTTCATATACCAATTCGCAAATAGTCGAACCAATCATACCCCTTCAAAAGAATTTATTAAATAGTTTCTTCATATTATCACTTCCCATCATAAAATAACAAGAACACCCACATGTGACAAATTATTTTGAGCCAATGCAATAGTAATATATACATCTCCTGTACCATCATAAATTGAAATTTCACTTTTATGTCATCCACTCAAATCTGAGGTGTATTATTGTTTTAATAGATGAGAATGTTTTCCTGAGGCAAACCTAAATTATATTTTGATCCATCCTGTCATCAGAATTCACCTAATTCTTGGCAGCAGAGAAAAACATCATCTTCGATTATTCTAGAATGTTATTAATCTTACACACACTCTTGGATAAATACTACCAGAATCTATAAACTCCACCATTTTAAATACTTCATGGTGAGATGTGTTATTCATACAAGATTCTGCTTTCAATAATGTAAAGTCAAGAACCATCTCTGTCTCAACATTATTTTTTTTACATTTAAGGCATATGCCCGTTGAAAGCAGACCGTCCATAGCAGAAGGCCTATGAGGGTGACAGACATGCTGTACACACGGAAACAGACTGTGTCAAAAATTTGAATTTATGATCTTTTATTTATTTTGAGTAATATTAAAAATTGCTATTTTTAAGAAAAATATCTTATCTGAATAAATAAGGTACAAGAAATATATATATCACTATTATTAGAAGAATTGAAATAATTATATGATATTTTTTTCAAAAACATGAAATGTAGAAAAACTGATCATCAAGGGCCATCAAGGAAACAACTGCACACAAGGAGAAAAATCATTTGCTAGAAAATTTTAATCTATCCACAAGTTTGCAGAAATTTTCGATAAAATCTTAGTAGTTGGCATTATCTAATGAACTCATTAAATTTAAAACTGCTACTTAAAGTTATGATGAATACTTTATCTTCAAAGCAGCATAGAGTATAACAGAAAAAGGACTTACATGAGGCATCATTAGCCATCACCTGGAAAAAGACTACCTACAGCAAGTCCAACTAGGAACTGAAGCAAAGTATGATAAACCATTTTTGCATGATTGGAACTTCAACACTAATCAAGGTTTAATGATTTCAATACAACAGCTATAGATGCATACAACCACACTAAAATAAAACAAAGGAACACATGTTACATAATGAAAATACAGAAAATATTATAGCAATACGTAACTGAACGAAGTACACAG
>BGPR01046940.1:0-11916 GCA_013235015.1 Araneus ventricosus
TTTTTTATGAAAATTTACAATTTTTTTTGTTTTGTTTTGAAATTATTTTTGGCATGGGTGGGAAAGTTGTGTCTTAGGTATATTAGTTTACATATACTCTTTTATTGAAATCCATTCATATCTTCCAGTGCCCAAAAAATAGTTAAAAATGACATTTTTTAGGGGAAATTTATAAAAAAAACATATTTTCAAAATTTCCTTTAGCACCGGGTAAGAAAGTTTTGTTTTGGGTATATTAGTTTACGTTTTTTTATTAAGATTAAAGTTCATTCATATCTTCTGGTGGCCCGAAAGCCCCCCCCCCCAAAAAAAAGTTAAAAATTGACATTTTTACAAATATCTAATAAAAATTGTGAATTAATGAAAAATATTTGAAAAATTGGCAGATTATTCAAGTATTAAAGTATAAACTTATAAATAATTATAATTTTATAACAATACTTGAAGTATAAATTTAATAGTCAAAGCAATAAATCACAAAACTTATAAAAAGTTATCTTAATTATAGATTTTTTAATTCTATTAGTTTGAAGATTTACATGTTTCTAAAGAATGTAATCCTTTTTGGTATTATAATGCTTGATAAGTCTTCTTGGTTCTATCCTATTCAATATGAAGCCGTGTCTCTTCTCTTCTCCATATACACTTTCGGACGCTTCAGACACTATGTGAAAACATCTTTCTACAGCTTGGCTATAGCATGGATATTTTGACCATTCCTCCGTCTAACTTTTACCATGTCCTCTATTTCTTTAAATGGTACATTCATCAAAAGAGGTTGTTCAAATGTCCAACTCGTTGCCAGTTAATAAGTGCAAAAAAATCCTTTAAAACAAAGGAATTTTTTGGCACTTGAAAAATTCTTATTCTGATGATCCTCTGTTTTCATTTCTAGCAGAAATTAGTTTTCGTAGTGCTAAAGACCTTATATTCTCTCTGTTATCTGTGAGAATTGACAATAGCAAATTTTCTGGATGACAAAAGTAGCTATTTCGTTGAATAGAAGTGTGTACTATATTTCTGAAATTGGGTTCCAAATATCTAAAAAATGAAATAAGTCTCCAAATATGCAGCGCTCCTTCTGTTATGGAAGGCTTTGTCTTGACATGGAACCATACAGGTTGCATATACCTTCATAATATATGTTGCAAGAATAATAAGATTGTGAGATGAATTTTCTGTGACCACATACAACCTTAAAATTCTACCTGCAATTGTTAGCCACCTTGAGTGAACAACTGGACCAGGCTTTCTTAATGCCAGGTCAGAATAACATTCACCGCGTGATATTGGTAGGCAAATATCATATAGATATTGCTGATCATTGCTGAGAACCATTCTATCTATATTATGTGGCATATTCTCCACACTTATTGAAGAAAAAGGAGCTACAGGGAGCTTCGAATGTTTTGATTGCTTTACCAAGTGGTCGACAAAATTCTTTAGGACCAGTTGTTGCACCATCCAAAGAATTTAATAGATGACGGAGAGGTAACTCATTTGTTTGAAGCAAACAAATTCACCATTGTAATGGTCTATTGAGGCCAGTTCCATCAAGCGAATAATACCTCCCTTGTGCCCAGTATTAACATTTGTTCCATCGCTTCCAATTACTGTTAGCCCATTTAATTGCATATTATGTGTTCCAAAAAATTGAGTATTGCTTCTTTTATGGCTTTAGCTCCTCCTGTTGCAGCAGTAACATATCCGATATACTCAGGTAGGTTCGTTTACAAGAGTATAATGCTCCTCCTTCGTGGTCTTTGGGTAGTACTTTGTGTCCTTCTTAATTAGCACTTTTGTGTTGTCTTTTCTCCCATCGAAATATAATCCGGTTAAAAGAGACCGAGACACTGTTAACTTAGCAGACTTTGCAACTGCATTTTAAAGCTTTTTACGCTGTCTACGAATTTTATTGCGATCTACCACATGCGAAGCCTCTCCTTCGTGTACAGTTCCAATGTCTTGTAGAACAGTACTGGCAAATGAAGTAGCAGTTCTATCTGAAATTCCGTATCGATCACATTTCATTGCTAAGGTAGGGAAATCTAAACGATTTTTGATTGATATTCCAAGGTAATTACAACCGTATCTGTATACAAGGACGAAGACATAGTGTTGAGCTCAAGTAGCTCCACTGATTGAGCATGAGCAGCATCAATATCAGTTTTAACCATTTTACGTTTTATTCTTTTGTCTTCCATCAGTTTTCTTTTTCCTTTTCACTTTTTTTCAGTAGCAATTACTTCCACTTCTCCAATAACCATTTTCCTTTCTAATATTCGATCTTTTATAAACAATCGCTCAGCAAGTGGAATTTTCATGTCTTTTTGGAATTTACATGTATCGAAATTTGTACACTTACAAAATGTGATATAGAACAGACACGATATTCTTTCAGTACGTTAATTTTCCAATTTTTGTTGGTATTTTTTATCATTCCTTCGCTCTTTCCTCTACGTTTCTACCTGTAAAATCGTTTCTTTAACACATTTTTAATTTTTAATTCGAAATTTGCATAAAAAACTTTTTTTTTCTGCAAATTTTTAAGCGTCTTAGGGCACCGGAAGATATTAAAAAAAGTTGAAAAATTTTTGCATATATGCTAGTACACTTAAAAGACAACTTTTGAATCCCATGCCGATTATTTTATCCATACTTTGAATTTTCGATCCACCCTATTGTGCAAGTCCTAAACCTACCCTCAAAATAAGAAAAAGAGAAAGCAAAAGGAAGCGTAATTTTCAGCTATCCTTGTAAGTTAATGCGAAATTATTGCAATACTGATTTAAGCGTTTTGACGTTGAACTAATACTATTGTAAAAATGGAATAAAATGTAAAATCAAAAATGAGCCCTGCAAATGTTATAAATTAAAGTCATTTGACTCTTAAGCTTAACTAGGCCCTTAACATTAGTGTAAAAACTTCTTTGTGTAGATGGATGGTTGTGGGGATATGACAGTAGAGGGTACGCGAAAATGATAAGGCTAATCAAGGGGTACACGAGGGGAAAAAGATTGGGAACCCCTGTTTTAGACCTTCCTGAATCTGGAAAAAAAAACATTTTTGGAATTATGGCTGTTTGTTAACACGGTAGTTCAGTTCAAACACGAATCCAGACACATGAATGAAATTTGGTATGTGGTAACTGCAAATCTGTAATCAAATTTCGGACGAAATCTGTCTACGAAAATTTTTATATGCGATCTCTCCACCAAAATTGTAGATCTCTGTCAATTTTTGAACCATATCCGTCAACGAATGGTTCAAATCATGGTCATCAAAAGACTGCTTGTCTGTTTGCCCATATGTTTGATATCGAATAGGCGACTTCTCAAGATAACTTTTACTCTCATTCGGAGGGTGTATGGATGTGAACAATGTTCTAAACGGTTTGTTTATGTGTGATAAAGACAGTCGACCGCTTCGTTTCGGAAACATACACTAGTAGTAAAGTCAACTATTGCAGGATAATTTTATTGAGTCATTTAAGGTTCGAGAACTTATTTTTTATCTCCTTTTCATCTGTCTTAAGCTTTTGCGTTGTTATTGCTAATATTGTTGGTCTTTTAAATCATATCTGACTAGAAACAACCCTTCCTCTTTAAAAAATTTGTTTTACGATTTTATTAGAGGCTTTGTTTCAAAAAATATTAAATACTTTTTTATTGGAATTCGGATGTGATTCTTGCCAAATCAAAAAGTATCCACGTGATATTCCTTTTATCGATACATTTTGTTTACAAATGACTCGGACAAATGATTTCATGCATGTTTATGCATTATTTTATTGTTGGCTGAATTATCCTTTTATAGTTTATATTTTACGGTTCAAAATAGAAGTGTAAATTATTTCCAAAATGACTAAGATATGAAGAGATTGCCATTTTATTTGAAATCATTTTTGAATCTAAGAGAGCAATAGTCGAATATCTTCTTATAACACGAAGTATGCAAAAGGAAAAAACATTGAATTTATCAAAAGTTTCATCGTCACATTTGAGAATCTCCAGTGTTTTAGGACCAGAGATCCCAGGTAATGTGTACCCTGGGGAACGCGAACGCAAAGTCGGTAATGGCGGACACAAGAAAACATAAGGGATTAAAAATGTTGCAGAATTTTGTTCCCCCAAGTTCTTGTAAAAAGTAAAAGTGCAAGTTGTGCATGTCCTAAACCTACCCTCAAAATAAGAAAAAGAGAAAGCAAAAGGAAGCGTAATTTTCAGCTATCTTTATAAGTATAAGTTAATGCGAAATTATTGCAATACTGATTTAAACGTTTTCAAGTTGAACTAATACTATTGTAAAAATGGAATAAAATGTAAAATCAAAAATGAGTCCTGCAAATGATATAAATTCCAGTCATTTGGCTCTTAAGCTTAACTAGGCCCTTAACATTATTGATAAAAACTGCTTTGTGTAGATGGATGGTTGCGGGATATGACAGTAGAGTTTACGCGAAAATATTAAGGCTAATCAACGTGTACGCGAGGGAAAAAGGTTGGGAACCCCTGTTTTAGACCTTCCTGAATCTGGAAAAAAAAACATTTTTGGAATTATGTCTGTTTGTGAACACGATAGTTCAGTTCAAACACGAATCCAGACACATGAATGAAATTTGGTATGTGATAACTGCAAATCTATAATCAAATTTCGGACGAAACCTGTCTTCGAAAATTCTTATTATTATCTTTCGACCAAAATTGTAGATCTGTATCAAATTTTGGACGAAATCTGTCAACAAGAAGTCTTAATATGCGATCTTTCCACCAAAATTTTAGATCTGTGTTAATTTTTGAACCTTATCCGTCAATGCATGGTTCAAATCATGGTTCATGGACAAACAGACTGAGGGGTCTATTCTGGTATCCCCGGTTGGGTTGGAAGACGTCAGAGAGCAGCAGTCTTTTAGACTGCTTCTCTTTTTTCCCGTATGTGTATGATCACAATGACAAAAAAACGCAGTGAATTAAATAAATTAAGTTTAGTGTGTGATCTTGACATTAAAAATGTAGACCTGTAATCAAATCTTGGACCTTAGTGGGAAGAAGTTCAAAATGCATACTCGATTCCCTTCCTAATACGATGACGCTAAACACAAAGGGTGGCCTATCGGAAGTTTATTAAAAAATTGAGGGGAGAACATTCCCACTGGCATAAAACTGAAACGTCTTTCTTTATTTTACAATTAGAGTCACTCCTCGCTTTGCTAAAATCTGAAATTCATTTTCAGTTTTAAAAATGAGATTATTTATTTGCATTTCATTTTTAAACTATGGTACACATATTTTTCATTTTTAAGCTACATCATTCACACATTTTTTCGTTTTAAGCTTCATCATTTATGGATTTTCCCATTTCTAAGCTACAACATTCATAAATTTTTCCGTTTTATACTACATCATTCATACATTGTGCCATTTTTGAGCTACATCATTCATACATTCTGCCATTTTTTAGCTACATTATTCGTACATTTTATCATTTTTAAGCTACATCATTCATACATTTATTCCGTTTTAAGCTTCATCATTCATGGATTTTTCCATTTCTAAGCTACATCATCCATAAACTTTTCCGTTTTAAGCTACATCATTCATACATTTTACCATTTTTAAGCTATATCTTTCATATATTTTTTTCCATTTTTAATCTAAATCATGGCTGCTAGGATTAAAACTTAAAATCTTTCGCCACGACCTCACAACGAGGGCTGCACATCAGTTGGTATTCCATTCTTTATACTTTTATGCCATAACGATGATAAATCAGGAGTGTTTCCCATCGACTTTCTCCTTTAGTCCCACACAAGGATTTCCATTGTAACGTGTGGTCATATATGCAGTATTCAAGACATAATTCAGCGAAACCTCAATTAAAATCAGTAAACAAACAATGTAAATACAATTTTTAAAATCGCAGTTTTATTAGTGTTCATAAAAGTATATATTTTTTATTTTAATCATTTTCTATTTTTAGTCTTTAATTATTTATTCATTATTGTAAATATTATGGAATCTTTAAAGCATTTTTTACAATTTCACTATCAGGTGGCGCCACTCTTATGAAATTAAAATTTAATAAAGTTAATTTATCAGCTGCTAATTAATGTCTAAAAATATCAAAATAGTGTTTCACCATCAAGAATACGTGAATGTCCCAAATTTCAAAACTCTAGCGCTTCAAGAAATGAGTGAAAATTAAATAACTACAAAATTCCATCTTTACGAACTCGAAGCAAATCAATTTAAATAAAGTATATAAAATACTCTATAAATATCCTAATTTTGATACTTATAGAGCATTTTTATACATACAGTAATTTTCCTTTTCCATTAACGCGGTTAATTAAGTGCTGATCTGGACGGATCTATTTCGCATCTATAAATAAAAACAAGTAAATATTGAAAGAAGACAAATATTCCGCTGAAAAGTTGAAGCAGCTTATCTAGTTGGGAAAAAGGACTGATGATGACTTTAAAATTCGTGCACTGAAAACCTTTATTTTTCGACTTCTCAGAATGATTGGCTTTTTAAACACATGCAAAAGTCCCATACAGATGAAAAGATCGGTCCAAACAATATAATCTAAATCTTATCAAAACATCAAACAGCAGAAGAACTCTTATTATAAACTCCAAACAATTCTCAATTTTTCTTTGTATCTTTAGAACTCTTCCAAACAACTATTCTAACAATAGAGTATCTATCACCTGATAGATTCCATTCATCGGCACAGAAAAACCAACTTCCCTTTCTGTTCGTTACCAACATGCAACTATGTCATTCTAAACTTCAACAATTCAAAAGGCACACCTCAATATCCGTCCAGTTCCATCAATTACCATAGACCACACTCTTCCTTTCCCATCAGTCAATGGACTACACTTCTCAAGGTATGGGGGTGGGGAGGATCCAGTAACCTGGCAACGTGAGGAAGACCTCCCACAGTGACCTGTGACGCGATATCGTGAGGCAACAATTTGCGTGTTTCTATTTAAAGGGTTTTGGGTGATCTTCGGAGCACGAAGCGACTGTTATTGAAGACACTGAGACCGGAAATTGTCTCGTCTTTCTCCCTTCAACCATTTACAGTCAGGAAACGGCAGGCGAGAGATAGGCCTAGTTATTGATCGGAACAAGCGCGTTATAGATCAAACGCTGCTGTAGGTATAGGATGCTTTTGATAGTAGGCGTAGGATGGCTGTGTGAGCATCTGATTGCTCTAATCTGCTTATAAAATGACAAATTAATAAATTAGATTAAATTAAATTAATAAAACCTTATAAAAATTCATACTATTATATATAAAGGCGCAAATCGTATTATAATATGATTACAGAAATCAGAAAAAAGATAAACCTAATTCAAAGTTAAAATAAATAAAAAGTATTAGAAAAAGTCGAAAGATCATTAATTGTTTTATGCAACAGTACTCAGTATTCATTAGCAGAAACGAAAATAATATTTAAAACAATAAAAATGAAATTTCAGATAAAAATGCTTCAAAAAATGGAAGAAATAGCGGAACGAATGGCAACTGTGTGTAATGCCACCCGCAAGATTCCAAAATTAGACAAGATTTTCTAGTCAAGGGTAAAGATTATAAATCAGCATACACTTTGTCCAATATATATTATCATATAATAATCAAAAGATGTACTATACCTAATAATTTCTCTGCATGTACTTTGATTATATTATTTCAAGTGTTGCATTTTGATTTGTCAAATGATTCTCATGATATGATGGAGATTCAGGGCCACAAGGGGTATGCTTTTGATTTATACCTTACCTTTTGACAGAAAATCTTGTTCTAATTTGAATCTTTATGGTGAGTGGTCTTTGGATAAAGCATTATCTGATTTCTTATTCATTTTCCTTTTGAAACATTTTTTTACTTTCGAAATTCATTTTTATGTGTTTTAAATATTACCGTTTAAACTTCTGCTGATGCAATCACTTGAGGATGATGCTTTTGTACGCTAAAAGTTACTGTTGTCAATGTCTTTGTATCTAAATCTTTGCTGTTATTTTCTATGCTTTTTTATTTTAATTTTTACTTTTGCTTAGTTTTATTCTTATTTGTTGTTGGTACACAGAATCATCTAGTGACTTGACGAGCTTCGAATCTAATGGTCTGTGAGTTTTGGACTTACTGGGTGTTCTATTGCACTAAGAATGGTATTGTTGTCAAAGTTTATGTATTTTGACAGTTTTTAAAATTTTGTTAGAACTTAGAAATTTTGTTAGCCGTGTATTTCAGTTTTATTAGTTAGTTTTGTCCATGAATTGGACCTGCTACTTTTCCCTATTCGTATTTTTTGTTGTCCTAGAAAATTTTACTTTTTTTTTTCATCACACAGGGTTATTACTAAAGCTTTGATAAGATCAAAGTAATTGGTCATATACTCTACAGAAAAAACAGTCAAGCTTTGAAAAACAAATACCTTTAAGTCCTTAGAAACTGCACGCATTGTTCCTGTGTTATTTCATGGGGTGATGCTTGCTTAATTGATATATTTTATTTAAAATTTAAATTTTATTTTAAATAAAAAAAGAAATTCTTCACTCCTGAATAGCAGTGTCAAACACTTTATTTTTTACAACAGGGTCTATCTTTATTACGAATATGTCATTCGTAAAATACCTTTAGACGTTTTCTTTTTTAATTATAGAAATGTGATAGCTTAATTAAAATTCTCTGTATTATGATAAATAAATCAGTTCTGAGTTCTTTCTAATGTTGACCCTATTCTATTAAACAGTCTTCGACACCAAAATGGGAGAAGGTTAATAAGGAAGGAGAACTCAGTCTGAAAATGTACTGCAGCATATCAGTTTGTTACTAAAGAATATTGATCTACTAATGCCTTAATTGTTGCATCGAGAGACTATTACTGTGAGCCTTCTGGTTTATAAGCTTCTATTGGCTGCCAATAGATTATTATATTGCAAATCAATTTGTTGTATAAGTTCAACCAGCGGCTTGATAAAACGAAAATTAGCCGCACATTGAGTAGTGGTGTAGTCGCAAAAATAAGCAGTGTCATCAACATAGGACAAAAAATGAGCTGTTTTAAGGACCTTTTCTATACTTGTTTCTATTTACTCGTGAAAAACAAGCAGTGCAGGTCTGATCACACCTCATGGTACACAGCAAGCTTCATCTGAAAAAAAAATCGCGCTGTTATGATCGTTTAATTTTTTTCTATTATTTTGTGAAACAAGAAAAGCTGGCCTGCCACACCTCTGGCACACAAGCGTTTCAACTGGAAAAAAATCACGCTTGTTTTAAGGTATCCGACTGTTCAAAATCGTCGCTCTTGGATGAAATTATCAAAAACATTTTATGACTTAATTTTGTAGCCTGCTTTAACCAGCTTAAACTGTCACACTTTTTTATTTTACGTGAATTATGTTTGAGTTACATATTGCTCTTTATTACCGATCTGTAAGCATTATTTTATGCTGCATGAAAATTGTGTTTTCTGAGAAATATTATTTTTATAAAACTGTCGACCAAAATAATGATTTCTCAAAGGTCTAAGTATTGATATGAAATTTTCTGATATTGTTTTCTGTAATATGCTTACGTTTTCCCTAAAAACTAAGGTCAATTTAAAACGTTAAGTGCTTAAATATAATCGAAAAGCATTTTACAAAAAATTACCAGTTTATAACTATATTCATTATATCTCAAAACTTATTCTGGAAGTACAAGAAATATTTTAGAGCATAACACATATGAGAACCGTCATAAAAAATGTAATTCTTACAAGAATTTATGGTATTTAGAATATATTTTGTCATTTTAGCGTAAGGTAAATATTTTAATATTTTTCTTCAAATTCTCAGTTTTTTTAAAATATTATTTTGAAAGCCTAATTCTACAATATTTTCTATAGTTTAAAAATATATGCACAGTAATAACATTAAATATATATATAAGTTATTTTTCAAAAAATGTTCTGAACACAAATGGATACCTTAAGGATGTTTTCATAATTTTTCTTATTTATTTCTCGAAACAAGCAGTACTGGTCTTACCTACACTTTTGTGGCACACAGCAAGCTTCAACTGAAAAAACCATGGAAGGGCCACTTACATGTTCGTTTGTTTGTTTCTGTTCAAAGTATAGGCATAAACCCGGTTAGTATATTTATTAATTTGTCACTGATCATAGATATATTGACAAAATAGTCTGTTTGACTGCTATCCATTTGGAAATTTTATAAGTTTTTTTGATTACTATTTTCCTTAGTAAACCTTTTTCACATATTATATTTACGTACCTGGTAATTTTACTTATTTTTCTTTATTAAATGATTGATGGTAAGATAAAGAGAATAAATAATAATGAACGTAATTCAAATCAGAAAACCAGTTACAAAATACAATTTTGAGGTAAACTGAATTTTGCAAAATATTAGTATGAATTACCACATCTTCCTAAAATTTATAACCCTTTTTTAGTAGCTTATTGTGCAGTGATTGGATTGGTTGAGACTCTTAATCATCAACACACGTATATTAGTAATGCAATAGTAAAATTGAAAACTTGGTAAACAGAATTAGTTCTCACTGGCACATGTACTGGTCTCAAGTAATGTCTCATAAAATCTTTTGAATTCAGTTGCTGAACGAGGCAATCTGATTAATAAAATCCTTCAGGTAAGAAACGCAGTTTACTAGAATGCGTAACTTTCTGAGCATCTAAAAAGACAAAAATATGATTGTATTTCTTAAGTAATGGAAAAAATTATATCAGATATCTAAAAAAGACAAAATAAGACTGTATATCTAAAAAATATCAAAAAATATGATTACCAAAAACGAAAAAATAAGAAATAATTTAATTGATGTGCGCAAGGCATACCAGGGTAAATAAATATAATATGAAAGGGATTTTAATTGTAAAGAGTTGTAATGTTGGGGAAGAGTTGACAGATTAACGATAAGTAGGTGTCTGGTGGATGATTCTGATTATATCATCATCCACAGATTCAAAAACCAGAACTAAATGTTTTTCATATTCCTTCGAATTAATCAGCCTTGGGAGAAATTAATTATTACCCAGACCTCGTGCCTTTTTCCAGCAGAAAACCTGAGTCTGCATGGGATGAATGGCCTCTGATGTAAAGCTTCAACCCTGCCTGATTCTTACTATTATCGGTACAGTCTGCTATTATATTTTAACTCTTCCGGTCAAAATTAAAAAATTCCTTTATTTATATTTATTTCTGCAGCTTTCTGGGTTATTATTTTTGATATATATTTAAAGTTACCAAGCAAAATTTTTACAAAACAATATTATCTTCATTGTTTCTTTCACTGCGCTCTTGGTAGCTTAGAGGAAACCCCATCCTAGGAAGAAATATAATCGGTTGGTTTCATTTACGATCCTTAAAGTTTTAAAATATATTTTATATACTTTTTGTAACAATCAGCTCACTTAGTTTTTCAGGCACGTGAAGAATTAAATATTGTGCATAACACTTTGGAAATTTAAATTTACTGGTGAAAATTCATGTTCGGGTTAGCTTTCATAAGAGTAGAGAATTAGTATCTTGATAACAAGAAATAATAAATACTTTAATTTTTAAAATATTTTCACTATTTTAATAACAATTTTACTCTTATTATTTGATTTACCTTTAATAAATCGAAGAAGCTGTGAAAAATGTGTCATGTCTAGTGATAAAAAATCCGCTCGAAAATACTTCAATATTATTTTTATACTTACAAAATAAAATTAATTCTTGGTAAGGCTTGTTTTGTCTTATTCTGACTGTTGATCTCGATTAATGCTTGAACATTTTCGTGCTTCTACAAAACAATTTTCGCGCTTCCACAAACAGGAACTCATCCAAAGAATGACCTCAGTAAATACGTAAATCTGGTCAGCGAATGA
>BGPR01046941.1:0-11916 GCA_013235015.1 Araneus ventricosus
CTTCGGTCGGTGTGAGAGGGTTAAAACTTGAATAAGAGATTAGCATTCGTACAAAAATCATAATTTTAAAGTTTATTTCTTAGTCCAGTTCTAAAATAATTTTAAAAAATGTAATTTAATATTGTAAAAAAATTTAAAAGAAACTTGCTTCATTCCGAGTCGTCCCCCTTTGGGGTCACCCCCTCATATGAGAACCCATTTTGATACAGCCACCTTGACATATTCAAAAAATATTGTTGAATCTTACAGAAAATCATAAATTAAAACTTCGAGAATATTGGAGGAAAATTTTCGAGTTAATTTGCTAAAATTTTAAACGTCCAGAACTGAAAAAAATTTCTTATCTCCGAGTTAAGGAATTTTCCCAAACTTTATCTCTAATAATTCCTATTCCGAAACAAAATTTCAGAAGGCTGCTATATTCATTCTAAAAGCAGTAGTGTTGGCCCTTTCCTAAACCTATCATTTTCCATTTATAGTTGAATTATAGTTAACGGTTGAGAAGCGAGTGAAATTGCACTGAGCCGCAAAGGGTTAAACCTCGGTTAACCTTCGTTTTACTGTATTTAATTCACCAGTTAGTTAATGAAAAAAATAAATTGATACATTTTTCTTTCGTCTAAAGATTGTTAAGAACTATTTAAATGTTTTACAGCCATCTTTTTGAATGCATAAATTGCTGAAACATCTTAAAAATTAGGATGCATTGAAAATACTTTGCAAAAATGAGTGACGGTAATATCTTGATCGTGTAACACGATGTTTCATCATCGTTTTAAGAAAACTGTTTACAGTAAGAAACGAAAGTTAATTTTCAAAAACTGATGAGATGATTTCAGTTTCACGCCACTTTCTCCAGATGGCACCACTAATTCCACCATTAAAACCTTGCTTACATACCTGATTTCATTTGCTTCATACCTGATTTAAATAAATGAAAAAATAAAGGTTTATATTTCTAGCAAGTAAAATTAAATCGTTATTCATCCCATGCATATTTATACAAGTGATAAATCACAAAAATCAGAAGATTTCATTTTAAAATAAACTTGATAACTATAAATCAGACAATAAGATGAAGCTTTTTTCCTCCTCAATAATTTCAAAAGATTAAAAAAATATGCTTGGATGATTTATTTTATTATTTTTTTTTCTTGGTATTTATCAGAGAATTTATATTGGTCCTATTCCCATACATTTTCGAAAAAAAAATCATCTTGATATGCATACTGCACAACCGGTATCTACAACTGATTTTGTAAAAATGGCTTCACATGGAGTATGCGATTTTCCCCAATCTCCCAGATAACAATTTTAGTTTGCAGCAAACTTTCAGCAGACTTGCACTGCAAATCTGCAAGCTTGCAGCAAGTTTGACACGACAAGAGTGCAAATATGAAACAAGTTTGCAGTAAGTTAACGCAAGCTTCGAAAACACCATGGGACGAACTTGCCGCAAGCTTGCATTGCAAAGTCATTGCAAATTATAGCAAAAACAGAGTACCAAACATAACCCGGGATAGAACTCTCGACCTCCCGGTTCCGAAGCGGAGCCGCTAACCATTGAGCCAGTTGAACTCTGAGAGGAGAAGATGGATTTCGCTAATATATCGTTCAATTCGATTCGTATACGATTTATTTTAAACTATTTTCTTGATTTCATTAATTTTTTGAGTTGAGAATATGATTTGAAGTCAAAGAGAGAGCGAGTTTCGCTAATAACTACGTTTTGCTAGTAGAATAAATTATGAAATTAGAGTTCAAACGTAATTAATTTAAAATGGGACAAAATGTATAAGTTATTATTTTTCAACAAACATTGACTGTTTTATCGGTTTAATTTTGTTTACAAACGTTAAAATTTCAACATTGAGGAAAAGGCGATATAGTTTTCTTTAAAGTGCGAGTGTTATATTTAGTAAAAAGATGGAAAATGTTGCAAAAAATTTTTTTATAAAAAGTTAGTTTTTTTGCAAATTATCATTGATTTATTGAATGAATAAAAAGAAGGACGGTCTAGGAGATGCTATTAAAAATAGGATGTTTTTCTTAAAAACAGAGACAAAGATAATTATCTCTTTGTGCTATCTTTGCATCAAGCTTGTTTTGAAAAATTGCAGCAAATTTGCATTGCAAGGAGGTGGCGCTAGTTGTCACGGCGAACATGCTACAAGTTCGCTTCAAACTTGACGCGTCAAATTTGTGATGACAAGGTAATAGCAAGTCGAAATCAAACTTCCTGCAAACTTACGTGCTATCTGGGCTACGATTGTATATTTACTTATCTCGAGTAATCAGTGCTGCCATAGTAAAAGGTAAAATTTTGTTTTCATTTTATGGAACCACTTCTATTTTCTTTTTTGTTCACATAACTTACTATTTTATGGGCAGGCCCTAAAATAGTTTACTACAACAAGATGCTTTACAATATAGGGATGTATAATCCACGATTTTTTGAGTAACAAATATTTTTGCTATTGCTATTTTTAAATATCTGTTATTTAAATCACACTTTTAATTTTGAAAAAGTCTTATTAAGTATAAGTAAAGTGTTCTAAAAAATTCAAATAAAAATCTGTTATTGCTTCTACTTGTTGTTAATACTTTCTATTAAGTTTTAATGTTTAGTTCTTTGTATTATCAACAGATGGCGCCAGCAAACATTTTTGTAAATAGATATGTTGGAACTTGAGTTCACGGGTCACGATAAATAGTAATCAATCACAGAAGTCAACCTTCGAACAATATTGCTACAATGTCTTAGTGATATTGGTCAGCATTCAGACTATCGAACAACGTAGTAGAAAGATCATACAATATCTTTGTGCCAATAAGAGGATGAGGTCGCTCCTTTGACCGATTAAGTCTGTATTTGTAGAAGTGCGAATAGTTTCTTTTATAGCCCTCGTAGGTAAAAAAAATTAGGATCTTTACTTCGAAACTTTAAAAAAAACTTCATTCATCTAAAAGAGATCGGCAGAGACATCACCTGATTGCGTAACATACACAGAAGGCTCTAAACTTAATCTTGATGCTCAGTACTCTAAAAAATACACCGAAATTTTTGAGGTTTTTTGTAACATTTCAGATCTTATATTCTTCAAATGATTTTTTGAGTGGGATTGTGTCAATAAATACTACTCGTTCTGCATTCAATTTCTAAGAATTTGTAATTGACATTAGTACACTTTTTTTTTCTGGAAACAAGAGACCTAAAATAAATTTAAATCACTTCAGCAGATGGCGCTACAGTTACTTTCACAATTATGGCGTTGAGAATTTCGTTAAATAATAATACAATTTTTATGGGACAGTAGATAGTAATTTTTAAAAAAGCGAATTCTTTTAAAAAACCAGTTACTGAGTAATAAATATGAAATAGTGTTTCATTTAAACGATAGATGGCGGCATGATAGCTCACGACTATTGAGCTATACATTTCTTTTATAAGAAAATTATAAGAAATAATACATAATATAAGAATTTATAAGAAACTTCTTTTACGGAAATAAATTCAATTTGTTTAGATGAGTTTTAAATACGGATTAAGCAAATTCATTCTTAATTGGACGAAACTGCTAGGATGTCAAATTAGATGTCGGACGAAATTTAGCTATCATATTTGTCTTAAGCGTCAATACATGATTTGCCAAAAAAAAAGGAACAACGAAAGAAATTATATGAATTCCTAACAACAAAAGTAAAAGTCATTTTGAAAATCCATTTTCAGGTTTGAGGGCATTGTCTTAGTAACAGAAATTAGAAATATGATTTCAAATCTTGCATTTCACAAAATAAAATCGAAAATCCTTATTAAAAATCTGTCACGGAGGTTAGGAAATATAATTCTACTTAGTTTGGTAGTACCCAGATAGCACGTAAGTTTGCAGGAAGTTTGATTTTGACTTGATATTACTTCGTTATCGCAAATTTGACGCGTCAAGCTTGAAGCGAACTTGCAGCAAGTTCGCCGTGACAACTAGCGCCACCTCCTTGCAATGCAAATTTGCTGCAAGATTGCAAAACAAGTTTGATGCAAAGATAGCACGAAGAGATAATTATCTTTGTCTCTGTTTTAAAAAAAACATCCGATTTTTAATAGCATCTCCTAGACCGTCCTTCTTTTTATTCATTCAATAAATCAATGATAATTTGTAAAAACAACTAACATTTTTATGAAAAAAAATTAAAACATTTTCCATCTTTTTACTAAATATAACACTCGCACTTTAAAGAAAACTATATCGCCTTTTTCTCAATGTTGAAATTTTAACGTTTATAAACAAAATTAAACCGAAAAAACAGTCAATGTTTGTTGAAAAATAATAACTTATACATTTTGTCCCATTTTAAAGTAATGACTTTTGAACTCTAATTTCATAATTTATTCTACTAGCAAAACATAGTTACTAGCGAAAATCGCTCTCTCTCTCTTTGACTTCAAATCATATTCTCAACTCAAAAAATTAATGAAATCAAGAAAATAGTTTAAAATAAATCATATACGAATCGAATAGCGAAATCCATCTTCTCCTCTCAGAGTTTAACTGGCCGATTGGTTAGCGCGTCTGCTTCGGAACCGGTAGATCGTGAGTTCTATCCCGGGTTGTGTTCGCACCCTGTTTTTTCTATAGTTTGCAATGCAAGCTTGCTGCAAGTTCGTCCCATGGTGACTTCGAAGCTTGCGTTAACTTACTGCAAACTTGTTTCACACTTGCACTCTGGTCGTGTCAAACTTGCTGCAAGCTTGCAAGTTTGCTGCAAACTAAAATTGCTATCTGGGTAGAATATTAGTGTTGGGAAACGGGCTATAAAATACATGGAATAATATATAAAATGATTATTTGTCAGTCTAAGATCAATATCTTTCAATTGTGAGAGAAATGTAACATGTGAACGGCTAAGTGGCAATTAAAATTGATTCTATCGCGGAGAAAGTTAAAGGAAAAAATCAATTTTTCTCGTAATGATAAAAGCAGGTTAAAGAATATATCTTTAATCAGTATTATGATTTAAGTATTATTACTGCTGGTATTATTAAGAAATGAATTGTTTGATTTTAAAATGTGTCTTTTGACATTTTTAAGATTTTTCAGGGCCTTAAAAAAGGGGGGTTGTAAAAAGAGACGAAATTAGGCTCCAAGATACCACTAATGTTTCACAGTAAAAAACTAATCAATTAATAATCATAATATTTTTGACACTAGTTAACTTTTGGAAAAATTCCAATTTAAATTTTACCCCCTTTTAATATCAAATGTATATTCAGATGCACGGAATTTTCAATAAGCGCACAGGATTTTCACTTTCTTCTTTATTCTTGACATTACAACACACACAATAGACGGTCACAACAGAACACAACACATATTAACAGAATATACACATATTTGAATATTTAGTCGCTGACAAAGAGCGATCTGTGCACATTGTAGACAAACGTCGCGCCGAAGTATACTATACAGCAACAACTGAAACCTACAATGAAACCAACTGAAACTACTCTTGAACTGCATTGCACATATTTACAAGGTATACACAGCGCCATCTACAGACAGCATTCATTTACATATTTATTATATAAATAATAATAAATAAAAGATAGCGATTACAGATAAGATTACGGATTTGATATACATGAACATCAAATAATATAAACATTCAAAACTTTTTAAAAAATTATTATAAAGTCAGGAATATCAGTGAAACTTAACTAAAACTCTAATTTATTTATTTGCGAGTAATTGATTAATTAAAGTTAAGTTTAATTGAATGTCTAAAAAGAGTTAAATTTAAAGTCTAAAATAAAATAAAATGAAGTTTTAAAGTTAGTCTTTTCTGTGTAAAATTCAAATTCAAAATAAAAAATTCAGGAAGAAATGATTGGAAGAAAGGAATATCAATGAAACGCAAATAAATTCAAAATTTGTCTATTTTCAAGTCAACCAAAAAGCTATTTCCAACGGCGAAATACAGGCTTGAACGAAATCCTTTCTTCTTCTTCTGCTCTTTTAAAGTAACTCAGTTCCTTACTGGGCATGATAAATTTGGGGAATATTTAACACTCTCACACGGAGGAAGGCGGTCTAAAAATTTCCCCTTAAAAGCGACGAAGGCCGGTCTGAGGCTGTTCGATTTTAAGAGGGAAGTGAGATTCCGAGATCCCTTCGGAGTAGCGTGGGTGAGATTCCGAGATAGCTTCGGAATATTGTGTGGGTAGATTCCGAGATAGCTTCTGGAATAGGGTGGGGAGATTCCGAGATGGCTTCTGGGTGTAGGTGGGTGAGATCTCCTGAGATCGCTTTGGAACAGGGTGTGGGGAGATTCCGGAGATGGCTCTCGTAAGTGGGTGAGATCCCGAGAGATCGCTTTCTTGGAATAGGGTGTGAGATCCCGAGATGGCTTCGCGTCGGCAAGAGATTCCGAGATCGTCGAGCAGGGTAAGAGATCTGAGATGGTCTCGACGCAAGAGATCTCGAGATCGGAGTAGGGTAAGAGACCGATATCGCTTTGGAATAGGGTGGCGAGATTCCGAGATGGCTTCGGTGTAGTGGGTGAGACGAGATCGCTTCGGTGTCGGGTGTAAGAGACTCGAGACGCCTGGTGTCGGGTAAGTGAGATTCGAGATCGCTTCGGTGTAGGTGGGTGAGACTCGAGATCGCTCGGAACAGGGTGGGTGAGATTCTGAGATCAAGCTTGAGTAGGGGTGTGAGATTCGGAGATGGCTTCGGTGTAGGGTGGGTGAGATTCCGAGATCGCTTCGGAGTAGGGTGGGTGAGATTCAGAGATCGCTTCGGTCGGAGATAAGCGAGGAAGGGGGTCCAATTATCCTTGCCAACCACATCCCATTTCCGTGCGCTTTAAGCGTTGGTTACAGCAGGGGAAGCAGTGGTGGGGTAAATGAGCACCCAGGTTAGGAGAGTCCAATTCATGTCCAAAAAAGTCCCGGTTTTAAAGGGTCTAGAAGAATAAAGTCGTCTAGGGATTAAAGAGTTAAAAAGGTTCCATCGACAGAGTGGTGACGTGTGTGGATGTTCTGAAAGAGAAATTCAAAACGTAGAACATATTATTTTTCGGTGCCACCATGTCCAGGGTTACCGGAAAATTTTACAGCAAAAGACTTGGCGTAGAGACTGGCCTGTCGCCCTGATTTCAAAGCTTATCACAAAATCCTTTTTCTTATCTTTTACATAATTTCTTCACACTTGTAAATGTTACCGTTAAAGTATGAAATCCGTTATTCTATAGAATACCTAGTTATTCTATAGAATAACTGATCAAGTCAGTTAAAGTGTTAAATAAAGTTTTATTTTACAGCTTAACTAGTTATTCTATAGAATAACGGTCCACGCATCATTAAAGTGTAAAATAGCCGACATGATGCAGCCTGTTTGTTAGTCAGATTGGTTATTTGTATTTTCAGCATCTGAAGTGGGCGCCGGGCAAATTTTTTTAACTTTAAAAACATCCTACGGCTTCGCTAGCAGCGGGAGATGGAACCTAGTAGCTTCGCTAGCTCATTGAATGTAAGGAATCTGCGTTTATAGTGGAATTTGTTCATAACTCCGTTCCTAATAGAAATACCGAGACAATTCCTGTATATTCTCGAACCTTCATTTTGTCGCGAAATTCGCCAAATTTGTCGCCAAGTTGCCTAAACAGTCGCCAAGTTTGTCGCCAAGGTCGACTGTCATTAACTTCCTTTCAATACGTATTCCTGTAAACCTCTCTCTCCAACTATAAGAAGAATATGGCAAGAAAGCGACATTACAGTTTTATGACACTGTTATAGTGGTTTTAATTTTCCATCGGTTATGGCTGATATGCAATCAAAAGTTATAAAAAAGCGGACTTGTTTTAATGTCAGAATGTTTATTTTACACTTTAACGGCCTGTCATTAGTTATTCTATAGAATACCTAGTTATTGCATAGAATAACTAGGTAAAGTATGAAATAAATAGTTTATTTTACACTTTAACTGACTTGATCAGTTAATCTATAGAATAACTAGTTCTTCTATAGAATAACTGAATTATACGCTTTAACGGTGACATAAATACAAACACTGTTTTTCCTGTTAATTAGAAAATTTATGCACCTTTTGTAAAACCGTTTTCCTCAATATTACTATAATGATGTTCGTTTTCTTCTTCTCAGATGGTTTTTTTTTATGTATCCTTCCCCCTTTTCATTTTTTTGTATATATTTTTTAAGTCTTTTTTTCCCTGAAGGTACTTTGTACCTTTTACTTCTGTATAATTTTGATTGCTTGATTATTGAAATTTTGGTTTTCATTTCTTGATGGAATTCAGTACGATTTTTTAAGTTATTATTATTTACTTTGTCTTATCTACTTCAATTCATTATTTTGAATTATTTATTTGTTCTCAATGATTCTTTTTATTTTCTTCTTTACTTTTATTTAATTTTTTTCTGGAGAATTGTCTTTGAAAGACTGAATTGTTTCGTAAACTTACTTCTGTAAGCTGTAGTGTTGTACATTTGTGGAGTACGCCATGGTAGAACCAGTCATTTGTAAGAAATTAAAAATTTGATTAAATTAATAATCTGATAATTAAGTCCTGAAAATATCAAAAGAATATTTTGTCCTCGAGAACACTCAAGTGTGTGAAAACTCTAGCAAATCAGAAAGTCGACAAGAAAATTTTTACAAACATGAAGCACATCAATTTCAGTTAAATTGTGTAAAATCGATAAGTTTGTGACTATAAGGTAACTAGAAAATCACCCGTCGCAGTATTACGGGTTCAAGTTGCTTCTTCATTCGAGAGATTTCCCGTCAAACCTGACGTGTTTAAATAGATATATATGCGAGAGAAATGTTTAACATTGACTGAAAACAAATAAAATAAACATATGTTTTATGACAGGAAATATTTCATTTATTTACATATATCTTTATTCAGAAAACCTCTTTGTAAACAACATTCCTTGTGAAATATTTTTCGTTGTTTAACAATTTTATTATAATTCAATAACCATGAAATTCTCAGCTTGTCAAACGTAAGTCAAAAGTTAAAATTTCAAAAGAATTCTTTTTCGAAATTCTAATCAAAACAAAGTACTTCTCCGCTTGTCAAACGTAAGTCAAAAGTTAAAATTTCAAAAGAATTCTTTTTCGAAATTCTAATCAAAACAAAGTACTTCTCCGCTTGTCAAACGTTGCCAAAAAATATTATCAAATTATATCACCACGATTGCAACTAATATTCAGATGCATCGTGGCGTCCAAACTCTATCACGCGCATGATATACCACTGACGTGATTTACTACTTTCTATTAAAAAACGGAAATTATTTTGTAATATATGCTTAATATAATTTAAAATTTCTCGGGAACTATTGATCATAGCGGGATAAATTTTATATCAATCGATAGCAAATTTTATTTCACTATTTTAGAGCTATTAAATTTGAAATTAGAACGACAATTACTCTTTTAAATTTAAAATTACTGAAATTTAGGTTCTCTAACAATGAAATAATGCTGTTTAACGTCTCGCAGTGCTATGGCAGATCTGGGCTATTATATTAGTAATTTTATACTTCACAAAATGATTAAGGCTGAAATTCTTTTATCTTTTTATTAAAGATATTCTATCGTCTTCCACTGCTTCTGCATTAACTGAATTTTCTTGAATTCACTACCAGATAGCTCGATTCGTATGGCATCAAAATCTAGTTAAATTAATCGAGTAAGCGATAATTATCTTCTTAAAATATTGATATAGAGTATTCTCATCAAGAATACAGAATGATAGAAAATTTCAAAACTCTAGCAAACCCTAAAGGCAGTGAAAATTCGAATGCAAAATTCCGTTTTTATAAATATAAAACAAGCCAAGAAATATTAGTGTGTGTGTAGAAAAATCATGAAAATTTCATTACCGAAATATACTGTTACAAAGATGTAATATCGCTTTCCTGCTTCGCTAGTCTTATAGTTGGGGAGGGACTTTTACAGGGGTAAGCATGGAGTGACGGGCAGCGGCCATTCCGGGACCCCTGACCTTGGCGACAATTGTGGCGACTTGGTGACCATTTTGACCATTACATTCTCGATATTTCTATTAGGGGCCGAGATCCAGGTTTTTCCTGAAAATTCTATGTGGCGTCACGGTCCATCGGGGAGAGTATAAAAGACCGCGCTTGGACCACGGTAGTGTTGTTGATCGATTGAAACGACTTTGGAGTTTCGTCTGCAATGCTGGGAAGCCGGTGAGCTGAGCGCTATTGAAAGTGTTGTTACTGTCATTATTAGTGATTTACTGACTGTTTGTGTTTCTAAATCTGAAAGTGCTGTCAATGTTATTACTTGTGAATTGATGTCTGTTTACGTTGCTAATCTGTGCAAGATCTATTGTTCCTGTTACCTGTGCTACGTGTTTTCCTGCATATTTGTGAATAAATTTCATTCTCCATTATCATGCATGTTGGACTGTTTACTCGCTTCCCCTGTGGCTATAGTAATGGCGGGGCTCTGTGTCCTTCTACCAGTGATAGTACGTACCTCCTACGGGAGGGGTCGGGTTGTGGCTCGGTGATGGCTACTAGGACTCCGACCTCAGTACTCGAGCTGTCGTAGCGGCCATTGCCACTCAGATTCCCGGATGCTAAGACAAGGTGGGGTGATCCAGATCTTTCTGGTTACCTACATTTACATCCCACAGGGGGCAATGCGGGAGTATAGTAATGGTGGGGCTTGGGTCTCTTCACCAGTGATAGTACGTACCTCCTACGGGAGGAGTCGGGCTGTAGCCCGGTGATGGCTGCTAGGACTCCGGCCTCAGTACTCGAGCTATTGCAGCCGCTGTCATTAAGATTACCTAATTATACGGGCGCTAAGGCAGGACAGGATGACTTAGTTTATTCTGATTACCTAATTATACGAGATCAAATATATTTTATTTACAGCATTGACATGAAAGGAAAAGAAAGGAACCCACACCGACCAGGCCTACCCAAATGGATGTAAGGTCCTTCGTGGGACGGTGGAGAATAAGAATAATTAAACAGAGATAAAACAGAGAGAGAGACTGCCGTTAGCACGAAAGGGAACAACCCCCAGTCTCCAGGGACAAGAAAATCTGGGTGGATTTAGGAAACATAAAAATATAAGCCCGTATTATACAATGACTTATACAACAATGCACCAAACTATTGCACATACTACACCCAAAAACAGGGGTGGAATTTAAAGTATCCGACTGGTCGTTTTTGATGAAATTATCAAAAAACAATTTTGTGACTTAATTGTGTAGCCTGTTTAATCAGCTTTCTAAAACTGCCTCACTTTTTACTCTACGTGAATTACAGATGGAGTTACAGCTGTTTCATTACCGAACTGTAAGCATTATTTTAAGTTGCATGAAAACTTTAAATGTGTTTTCAGAGAAATGATATTTCTGAGGAAACCTGTCGACCGTAATGATGAGTTCTCAACAAGTTATTCAAGTATTGATATGAGATTTTCTGAGATTGTTTTCTGTAATATGCTTGATCTTCTGCTCTAAAAACTAAGGTCAATTTTAAAATAAAGTATTATTTTTAAGTGCTTAAATATAAACGAAAAGCATTTGTTATGAAAAATTACCCGTTTAGTAACTATGTTCAGCTATATCTCAAAACTGTTTTGAAGTACAAAAAATATTTTAGAGCATAACGCAGATAACTGTCATAAAAATGTACTCCTACAAGGATTTATGTATATTTAGAATCTGATTTTGTCTATGGCTGTTAGTGTAAGGCAAATATTTCAGTGATTTTTCTTCAAATTTCTCAGCTTTTTAAAAAAATATTATTCTGAAAGCCTAATTTTACAATATTTTCATAGTTTTAAAACATATGCAGTTGAAAAATAAAATTAATATATATATATATATATATATATATAT
>BGPR01046943.1:0-11914 GCA_013235015.1 Araneus ventricosus
AAATGAAGTCAGAGCCAAAGATAGAATTGGATTCACACCTGTCAGCTCGAACGGATCTTCACCTGAAACAGATGAAGTCAGAACCAAAGATAGAATTGGATTCACACCTGTCAGCTTGAACGGATCTTCACCTGAAACAAATGAAGTCAGAGCCAAAGATAGAATTGGATTCACACCTGTCAGCTCGAACGGATCTTCACCTGAAACAGATGAAGTCAGAACCAAAGATAGAATTGGATTCACACCTGTCAGCTTGAACGGATCTTCACCTGAAAATTTTAAGTATGATGAAAGGTTTGTCCTAGAGAGAGAGTAACTAATAGGGGCCTGCACTGACCCAACAGACATTCATATTGTCAAAATCTCGGTTCAGGTGTGTTGCTAACGTCAAAGACAACAGGATAAAATCGATGACGAGATATATTTTAATCTACAAAATATAAGAACTAAATGGTATAAATAATAAAAATGGTCTGATTACATCTAGCAAACTGCTGTGTAAAATAATTTTAAATTTATAATTTTCCTATAAGTTCTTTCAACTCAGTTTCATATTTCTAGCTACTTTAGAAAAGGAATTATGGTGAAAATGGTAGAATTGGTTGAATTAAAATGAGCACATTTTTATGCAGTTTCATAATATTAAAATAGTAAACCGTAACAAAAGTTGTTTCTTCGGATTCAGGATGGACTGTCGTCCGAAAATTCAGAACTTTCCAGACACTACAAGAGTTGAAACTAAATGCACCTTCCGTTTCTTGTCAATTTATTTTAATAACTAGTCTACCAGTGAATTTTTTTTCAGATCAGCATTCATTATGTAGTGTTTCAACAGCAATAATCGAGTTGAATTATCTCACTCTAATTTCAAGATTCGTTAATAATTTTACTAAGCTACTTTTACGATATTCAATTCTACAAATCATTCACTGAAAATTCCTTTAATTAATAATTTTTCTTTGCTACTATATGATAATTCTTTTAAACTTTTCCAATTCTGATGGCAAGAAGGAGAGCAGAAATCTTAAAATAAATAAATAAATAAAAATAAAAAATTCGAGAAAAGGAGTGTAATGATTGGCTGTGATTTTTAAAAGACAAGTTTGAACATTGAAAACGATTTTTTGACTTGCATCAACTTTGAGAATTTAAAATTGATAAAACCTTTTTATTCAAATAAACGGAACTTGCATTTTCATGAAACAAAGAAGTTTCAAATTTATTCATTTAAATTGTGAATTTGCTACAATTTTCATGTTATATTAATTAATTAAAACTGAAATACTAAACCTAGTAATTCTTGAAGTGTCAAGTATTCGCATACTGTCAAAAATTACATTTATTCTTGAAGTGCTATTAATTAGTTCTTTAACTTCTTAAAAAACAATTATAAAATTTAATTAATTAATTACTCAAAAATAATTTTAAACTCAATAATATAATCAAAGGAAGATAAAAATTTTCTTTTCCCAGTCATTAAAAGATTTCTAAAAATTTCAGTTTTTTTTTTATTTTTTATTTTATTTTTTTATTTATATTTTATTTTTATTTTTTTGTATCCTAGATCAATATTAGAATTGTTTATATATTCATCATTACATTAATAATTACATCAATAAACTAAATATCTACACGGTTAGACGAAAACATGAACATTTTAATCACGGAACAGAAAAATGCCCAACCACCCTTACGTTCTCAATGCTTGTAAATGAAAATGAAATAGGCTAATGATTTTAGATTACATGGAATTCTCTTATTTATATTGAAACTTCCAGCGATTTCCATATTTCATTCCCTTATATTTTCATCTTGCACTAGTATCACAAACGAAGGTAAAAGTAAACCAGACGGAGATCAATATTTTAAAGTTTCTTTCCCGTTTAACCAATTGAAAATACATTCGGACCTCTATTTAACGAACCTCTATTTTGCGAATTTCTCTATTTTGCGAACTTTTTCTTGGGACCAAGAACATTTTGCGAATTTCTTCGTAAAACAACCTCCAAATAGCGAAGTGCATTCTCTATTTAACGAACTTTTTCTTGTGATCCAATATTTTTTTTCTCCCTATTTCTCAAAATATTTCTAAACATTTCAAACTTATTCTTTCTTTTTACACATTTTATGGTGATCAATGACCTTGAAGCTGGAAAATGTCAAAGCGAAAGTGCTTGAGTATCAAAGAAAAATAATTAATTCTTCCTGAGGTGGATAAAGGCGTGAAAAAAAAAGAATATTGCTTTAAAATTTGGTATTCCTCCAAACAGCTTATCAACCATAATAAAAAAATCGTGATAAGATACAAAATTATGATTCATCGAATTCTTGTTCAAAACGTTTAAAAGCATGTGTCTATGAAGATGTGGATGAGGCAGTTTTGAAGTGGACAATGTGAAAAATTAAAACAATACAGCAATGAATTGCGATGAAGACGAAGATGATGAAGATGGAAATGATCATGATGCAGAAATCAACAAACCTTCATATGATGAAATGCTAAAATTCATTAATTTTAATATAAAATTATTTTTTTAATTGAAAATACAGTGTATTCCAGGACAATGTTTTGTTTTTTTCTTGTTTTCCTTGCAGATTTCATTTTGATGGGTAAAATATATAAAAAAAATAGATATTAATTTACAAAATAAAGGTGTGATTAATTACTTTTTTGATTAATATTTAGTGTTTATGAGTTTAAAATCTATTTTGTGTAGTTTAAAGTATTTTAAAAGGTGCATCTCTATTTAACGAATTTTCCATATAACGAACTTTTTTTCGGGATTTAGCGACTTCGTTAAATAGAGGTCCGACTGTAAATTGACTCGGATGAAACCGAATATCATCAAACCTCCGAGTCTAAATGTCGTGCTGCCATCTAGGTTCGAAAGCTGTAAGCAAAAGTTCTGAAATAGAGAATTGTATTGTTTTTTCCTTTAATTACCCTAAATTATAAGAATTTTGTCTATTAATTTCAAGAAAAATATTTGAATGGAAGCTAATTATACAATATCGTTTAATAAGCATGATTATTCTTAAATGCATTAAAAATACCCGCTAATATAACAGATGGAATAAGTTGGATAATGAAACGATCGTGCTGCCATCTATCCACTAAAATGTAAACTACTCTATACACAACTTGCATAGGAAAGTGAAACAGAAAATTATTAAAGGTTGTTTTCAAAAAGATTGCTATTAAAATTATTTATCAAAAATTTTTTCGTCAAAATATGAACATCACTGGTATTCTATTTAGTATTATTAAGAATTTAACAGCACTTGAAAGGTAAAGCTTTCAGCAATGCATTTCATTTAAACAATTACATTTTATTAAAGTTCTTTGGTTAAAAATATTTCAGAAGCAAATTTCACATCTACTGCTTTCTCATATTTATATGACTGAATTGATCATACTTTTTTCCATATATTGCAACCAATATTGTTCATACAATAATCCGAATATGTTTTATTATTAAAATTTTCGATATTCTTCAGCAAAATAAATGCTTTTGTTTGTTAAGAAATATTTTCTTAACAAACAAAAATTAATCCAATCATATTTCGCTTTAAGTAACAATTTAAAAAAGTATAAAGTGTATATTATTACTCCGAATTATTCGCATGAAATTTCAGAAGTAGATAATGGCTGAATCAAAAATTAAAATTTAATATTCCTTTGAGCAGATTGATCAAATAAAGAACTATTAAAATCAAGCAAATTAATTTAAACTGATCTATTGATTGTTGAAAACAATTAATTAAATCTGTAACGGCTTAACAATGAAATTATGAAATAATGATATTATGTCTAAGTTGTCAAAAAAGCTGCATTTTTTTCTCTCCCAACATAAAATTATTACATTTGAAACATTACAAACACCCCAAATTAGTTATATGTTTAAATTTAGTGGAGTTATATTTGGTTTTTCATAAAATAAATAAAAATAGGGAATTATTTTCAAAAATTACATGAAATTTATTTAACTAAAAAATTTGCGCATAACAAAAAAATGATATATAGAAGTTTATTT
Source organism: Araneus ventricosus (assembly GCA_013235015.1). Taxonomy (NCBI): domain Eukaryota; kingdom Metazoa; phylum Arthropoda; class Arachnida; order Araneae; family Araneidae; genus Araneus; species Araneus ventricosus. Next base: position 4,035 of record BGPR01046943.1, read on the forward strand.
AAATATAAAGGCTAAACTAATAATTTCATGGATATTGATTTATTCCACCCCAAAATTTGAGGTTAAATTAGATAACAGGGGTCAAATAAACAATAACTTCAATTTTTATAGAAATGTAAGTTTATTTCCAAAACACAGTATAAAAAGAGAGGACAACGGTAAAGTTGAATTCCAGTAATATTTGACAGGAGCCTTACTTCCTTTCATAAATGAAAATAATTGCTCTCATCGAAAAGCGCTTCCAAACGTGGAAATAATTCCATTTGCCAATTTTCAACCCTGGATGTCAAGTATCTGTAAAATTCAGGTATCCTAACTTCTCAGAATTCCCAGGCATTTCCAGCTTAACTGTTAGTAACAATTATGTATAAATTAGGAGTTTAAAAATCAAACTACGAAATTTTTATTAAATTTTGTTATATACTAAGAATGGTGGCTATTGAAAAAAAAAAAAAAAAAAAAACGGTTTTCGGATAAACCGGCTTCTTTCACCTCCGGTTTAACCTGGCGGTTAAAACCACTCAAAATAACCGGTTTTTGGAAAAAACGGTTTTCGGTTTTTTTTTTAAAGCATTGTTTCTGGACAGAATTTTTTTATTAATAATAACATACAATAAGTAAGTATTAATACAATAATTAATTAATGGGATAAGTAATGATCATAAATAAGTAATTAATACATTATGTAATAATAATAAATGAATAATTATTGCAATAAGTAAGTATTATAGACAAAAATTTTATAATAACATTGTTTTCAAAAAATTTAATTCATTGGCCCATATTTATCATCTAATCTCCTCATAAAGACTCTTTCAGCAATGTGTTGATCCGTGAGTCGACACTCCTCATCGGAACCAACATCATTCAACGTAGATACTAATCTTTCGGAGGCCACAGAACTTCCGACTAAAAATAAATATTTTTTGGCTACAAAAAACAGATGCCGTTTGCAGACAAATTTTTTATTAGTATTATTTGGCAGGAAACCAATCCATTGGCCAATATTTATCTGTTCATAAAGACTCTTTCAGTAATCCGCCAACCAACAGACCCCTTTGAGGAAGAGGTTGTCGGTGATTGGTCAAAGATGATGAAATTCAAAGCTTTATAACTTTGTAAATTTTAGTCTAGTCGAACCTAAAATCGAGCCTATCTTCCGACAAGGTTTTTTCCCCGGTTTTTGTATTTAAAAAAAATAGCCGGTTTAAACCGGGGCAAACAAATAACGGAAAAAAACTGGTTAACGGAAACAAAAAAAAAACGTTTTCGGTTTAAACCGGTAGGTTTTCCCATCCCTATTATATGCTCTTATATTTGATTGGCCGCAATATTCGTTTTTGGCCGTGAGTTTGGTGGGTTAGAGCCAACACCGCAGACTTAGAAAACAAGTATCTGCTCAGTAACTCATTCCCTATCTGAAGAGAAAATGAAGAGAAAAATGAGCTTAGGAACCATAAAGGCTTCTATTCTTCATATTTAAACGAAATATTTTACTGAATGGTACAACATTCAATGAAGTGGATTCATACGCATCTGATACACGAATAGCGCAAACAATAGCGAAAACGTAATCGATTTTAATCATCATCGATTACGGTTTTTTTTAACGTAGGACTACGTTCCTCCCACTGGGGTCTCAGGAAGGAATTTGATTCACACGCCAAAACGCCACAAAACTCGGTACGGGAGATCCTCTATATCTAAGTAACTACATGTGTTAAAAACATAACTAATGTCTTATTTTAGAGATAAAGAGTAACAACAGAAGTTACAAAAAAAATAATGAAAATCGGAATGGTAGTTCAGCGACTACTGAGTCGCAAAGTTGGGAAAAAATACGCATGAATTGGTGACGCGATCCTCTATATCTCGGTAACTACATATGTTAAAAACATAACTAATGTCTTATTTTAGAGATAAAGGGTAACAACAGAAGTCACAAAAAAAACTGAAAATCGAAATTGTAGTTCAGCGACTACTCAGTCGCAAAGTTGGGCAAAAATATGTATGAATTGGTGACGCGATCCTCTATATCTCGGTAACTACATATGTTAAAAACATAACAAATGTTTTATTTTAGAGATAAAGGGTAACAACAGAAGTTACAAAAAAATGAAAATCGGAATTGTAATTCAGCGACTACCGAGTCGCAAAGTTGGGCAAAAATACGCATGAATTGATGATGTCACACGCATGAGGTTCTCTCTCACATTTGGTTGACGCTCTCGCTTGCCACGTTTTCGCGAGCGAGATTTCGTGATTGAGTTGGAAACAAAAGAGAATTGGGAGCAACTTCGAGAAACAAAAGAGAATTGGGAGTAACTTTGAAAAACAAAAGAGAATCGCGAGTAACTTCGAGAAACAAGAGTATTGCAAGTAACAAAGAGAAATAAAAGAGTATTACAAGTAACAAAGAGAATCCGAGAAGCTTCGAGAAACAAAAGAGTCACGCGAATAACAAAGAGAAACCGAGAAACTTCGAGAAACAAAAGAGTCACGCGAGTAAAGTAGTCCTACGCCTTTAACATCAGCCGCTGTTTTAAAAATAAAGCCCCCCGTCATTTTTTTTTTTTTTTGTCGAGTCATCTTTAAACATTCGCGACTTGTTTGGAGAACGTCCCCATTCGAATATCCTTAAATTCTTAAAAGCTATTGGTTTTACCCATTTTATTTAATTTCCCACGAGTTTTGCACTTTTTTCCACCGGGAACTTTCGCTCCATAACAATATTTTTTTTTTCCTTTTAGCCGACTTGTTTCGTCTCTATCATATATTAGATTTTAACTTCTGCTTATAACCCTCACCACTTTTGGCGCAGCATGTCTTCACCAATACTTTTGGTATGCAGCATGGTCAGGTCTGAACATGGCCTTTGACCGTAAAAGTCCAATCAATCAATATTCTCAGTGATTTTAACTTCTGCTTATAATCTAATCACCATACTTTGGCAAAATATGTTCAGGTCAGCCTTGACCATAAAAGCCCAATCATACAATCAATATTTTAGATTTTAATCTGCCTTATAACTCCTGGCCATACCTTTTGAGCAGCATGGTCAGGTCTAGGGCTTGAACCTACAAACTCAAATCAATTATATCTTTAGGATTTTAACTTCTCTTATAACTTCACTCATACTTTGCAGCATGGCTTGTGGTCAGGCCTTTGAACCATAAAAACTCCATCCAATTATATTTTAGATTTTAACTTCTGCTTATAATCTCACTCATACTTTAAGCAGCATGATTGTGTCTAGGCCTTTGGAACCATAAACTCAATATATATATTTTAGATTTTAACTCTTGCTTATAACTCACCTATCATTATGGCAAAGCATGGTAGGTCTAGGCCTTTGGAACCATAAAACTCCACCATTTATATTTTAGATTTTAACTTGCTTATAACTCTCACCATACCTTAAGGTATGTATGCTGTAGTCTAGTTTGAACCATAAAACCCAACAAAATATTTTAGATTTTAACTTACTGTACTCCCACCATACTTTTGGCATAGGTCGTTCAGGCCTGAACCATAAACTCCAATCAATTATATTTTAGATTTTAACTTCTATCTATAATCTCACCATACCTTTTGGCAGCATGTCCCTCAGATTCATACAAACCCAATCAATCAATATAAATCAAACTTATTTAGATTTTTAACTCTACTTATAACTCTCCATACTTTCGCAGCATGGCTCGGTGCGTCTCAGCTTCTGGATCATAAAACTCCAATCCAATCAATCCATATTTTGATTTTAACTCATCCTGCTTATAATCTCACCCATACTTTGGCAGCATGGATTGGTCTAGGGCTTTTGGAACATAAAAACTCAATCAATCTATATTTTATGTTTTCGAACTTATGTTATAATCTACATACTTTATGGGAGATAGTTAGTCTAGCTCCCTTTGACCATGAAACTCCAATCAATCATATTTTAGATTTTAATTTGGTCTTATAATCTCACCATACCTTTGGCGCTAAAGGCGGTTAAGCTCTCAGACCTTGAACCATAAAACTCAACTTCTGCTTATAACCCTCACCATACTTTTGGCGCAGCATGGTCAGGTCTAGGCCACTGGACTACAAAACTCCAATCAATCAATCATTACCAACACGGACAGCACTCCGAACTAATTTAGTTTTGGAATTCACTGCATATGTTGCATTTGCTGCTTCTAACATTACTTCAAAGCAGCAGACAAATACATATGATGTTAGATGATACGTGCAATTTTGATTAAGACGTGATTGTAATATCACATGAATTGATTCCACAATATAAGTAACTTTTAACCCTTTGGGTACACAGTGAAAAAAACAGCAACCGGTTTTTCTTTGGAGAGATCTTCGCGTACATTCTATCTTTTGAAATCAACTTAAGATTAGATTAAAAGAAGGCCGCGAATCACCCTCACGTGTAATCAGCAGTTCGAAAAACTTTTATTTATTTATTTATTTATTTTTAACAAATAAAGATGTTAGAGAAAGGACAGAATAAGTTTAAAAAGTATTTAATTGATAGATAGCCATTATTCAAATACGAAATCAACATTGTATCGCATTTTCTAGAATGGTTTCGTTTCCAAATGGCACACAAGTTCATAAAAGTATTTATTTTGTTTATAAAATTTTATCTTCTAGATTTCGATACGTTTTATCCTGCGTTTTTTACCTTTTTTTCATGAATGGAAGATTCTTAAGCAGCTCCTTATTACTTTATATTCTTACTAGCTATTATGCCCGGCGTTGCTCGAGATTAAAATACTTTCATGTCTAATATTTTTGATGTTAAAAACTACTTTTGTATAAATAATTACAATACCCAAAATTCTTTTATCGTCTGAAACGTTTTATAATTAGAATGAAAACATCAATTGACGCAGACGATTTTTAAAAACCGCCGATAGCTAATTTTCTCCATAAGTTATTAATATTTGTTGCGTAGGTACTTCAAATTTTGTTCATAAATCTTGCAGTATAGGAAAAATTTTAACGGATATTTTGGGACAATTAATTACGTAGTAAATGTTTAATTAAGAAAAAGTGTTGAAATAAATATGAATAAAAAATGATAAAATTAGTCTTCTTCCAGAATTCTTCTAATGTGAGATAGGAACAGTTCTTCCTACGTATTCTTGTTCTTCACCAATAAAAAAGTGTTACAAATTGTAAATTTTACACACAATTTAATTTTTGAAAAATTGTTTTAATGAGGGCAACGAATTGAACAGAAATGAAACTTGTGTCATGAAGTCAGAGGAGTTACCAAGGCAACCACTTGCCGCTGTCTTGCGACTCCCGGGTCTGCTCTGAAGATGTCTGCACATGCGCGCTTAATTGTGACGTCACTTACCTACACGGTGACATCAGAACTTTGACATCTCTATTGGTTTAAGTAAGATATCTAAAATCCGGAAATTTCCGAAATCCGGACCTTAAAACACCTCGAGCAGTCCAGATTTTAAAGGTTGTACTGTATAAGCAAATATTTTAGAAACAAATCATTCTAACATCATTATGAGCTATCTGGAAAAAAATGTATGAAATGAATAATTTTTGTAGCGAAAAACTAAAACTTTAGAATGATATTACTAGCTACAAATTAACCCTTTATGTCTCAACGACACTTAAAATTACCAAGCTTATGTCTTTGTAATACAATTCCTGAGCAGTCGTAACTTTGAACCACGGCAAAGCTTTCCATTGATGTGTTTTCTAAAGTCGGCATGAGTTCGAAAATGCCCGATTCCAGAAATTTGATTTGCTTCACACCAAACCCACTTCTTTTCAATTTTCATAATACTATGTCTGTGAAAAAAAGTTTAAAATAAAAAAGGATGATTGATTGAAAAGAGTTCCATATTAAAGCTAATCTACGGGCTTTAATTACTAATTTTTAAAAATTATTTTCTGCCTTCAGCTGCCATCTACCGTTAGTTGTCGGAACTATATTCCTCGTGTTCTTGTGAATACTCTGAGGGCCTGACTTTGCCATTATGAAGAGTGTGCAGAGGATGAGGACGACACCTGAGCCGGCACCTCTTCTCTGAACTTCCATACCTCACCAACCAATTAGCATTTGTCCGCGACAGATTTTAGGTTCACTACGCCGGCGTTTACGGCGGATTTTATTTTATATTTTAAAAAACAAGAAAATTGGGAAGGGGGTTGTTGCAACGCTTCTAAATTTTTACATCCATCTTTTTCAGCGATTTTTTCGAGATTGGGATTGCGGAACTTTAACAAAAGTTACTGCAACTTCAACAATACCTACTAACTTACAACAACTTTAACACCATTTATCGAGCAAATCAATTCAGTAAATTCTTTTGACCCGAAGCATTTAATTGCAATTTCACAAACTATTACCTTAAAATAAAACAACTTTATTCATGGTTAGTTGATGCCGCATTCATCTATTTCAGAGGTTCCCAACCTGTGGTACGTACCCCTAACTGGTCCCTTGGTACTCAGGGGACCAGTTAGGGGTACGTGAAATCTAAGTCGTTAATGGTGGAAACAAGAAAACATAAGGGATTAGAAGAGTTAGAGAATTTTGTTTCTCCAAGAGAATACTTGCTATTTAGTAATTATACCACTTGAATAGTCGGTTATTACGAAATGTGGATGAATACTTGCTATTTAGTAACTATACCACTTGAATAGTCGGTTATTACGAAGTGTGAATGCATACTTGCTATTTAGTAACTATACCACTTGAATAGTCGGTTATTACGAAATGTGAATGCATACTTGCTATTTAGTAACTATACCACTTGAATCCTTATAAGTTAAAACGAAATAATCACATTACTGGTTTATTTGCTTTGGCTTTGAACTAATACTGTTGTAAAAATGGAATAAAATGTAAAATCAAAAATAAGTTCCTGCAAATCTTATTAGGTCATTTCACTTAACTTACGTCACCTTGTTATTCAAAACCGCTTTGCATCAACGGGTGGTTGGTTGGATATGATAATAGGGTCTAGGGGAAACAAAAGAATGATCAAGGGGTACATGAAGGAAAAAGGGGACATACGACTCTTAAACCGAAAAAATGGTGGAAGACTGTCAAATTCGATACATTATGTCTCTAAAATATACAATTCCCAAACTCACTTTTTTCTCTAGAAAAATATCTGTTCTTTCTAATTTACATTTTTAAATCTTCACATGGGTATGTATTTATTTGAAAGAGTAATAAAATGGGTACATAATTTTGGAGGAAAATGAGATAGTCACCTTGCGCGCATGATTACGGAAAATATGGTCTAAACGCAATATTTTGGTTATCTAGCTAATCAAACAGTCTTTATGAATCATAACTTATTAATATTTAATTATAGCTCTCTACTTTATATACCACCTTAAAATAAAAAATCTAAAAAATAGTTAAACTCAACCCTTTTCTAACCCCTAAAAAACTGCTTTTGGAGAATAATATGCACAAACAGTAGCCCAATTGGTAGAACATAGCAAAATACACGTATTCAGCAAATGTTATGTAAAAATATCTAATAGGTCTTGAGATATCGTGTCGCGCATTATCAAAACACATCTTTGTGATATTATACCTTTCCTCTAAAGAATGAGCCATATCCTGCTCTGATGCTTGAAAGCTGATCTCTCCTTCATAACCTTTATCATGGGAATTTTAGACGCGGTGTTTAAAATTGTCAGAAAAGTCTGGAAAATAATATATATATTTTCTTTCATAAATCAACGAAAAATCTTCGAGGCCTTTAACAGTCGTATGTCCCCTTCTAACAATCATATTATTTTTCTACCGTTTCAAAAAAAATCGAAAATTTTCGAGTTTAACATTATGTGCTTGCTAACCTGGTGCTATTATTTTTTCGTTTCAAAGTCAGAAA
>BGPR01046944.1:0-11913 GCA_013235015.1 Araneus ventricosus
ATTGCAGAAACACCTAATAGAAAGAATGAACTTTTAATTTACTTAGAAAAGTATGTAATAAGCAACTATGTTAAAAGATTTTTTTTTTTTTTTTCGTATCTTTGCAAAATTTTCGATTTAAGGGACTTAGACGACTAAGAAGCTTTAATAAAAACATGATTTCAATCAACTAAATTGCACAAATTTAATGCCCTGTGAATAATGAATAAACGCATCTGGGGTAAACGCAAATGAAACTTGATTTTGATAAAATAATTTTACATTCATCAACAAATAATTTATCTTGCAAAATTGCTTCAGCTAATGATATGGAAGTAACATATAATGAAAAATTACAGGAGCAAGCAAAAACTTACTTCCAATTCTCACATCTACGAATATAGGGTTTCTTTATAAAAAAGAAGAAATTAAAAGCTTAAAAGCAAAAACTTTTACAAATTTTAAAGCTAATGCTAGAATTTAAAAGATGTTAAGGGTTAAAGCGAATATACTGCTATATAAGTATCTCTTAGCACATGCGTCCAAATTTCTCTTTAAAATTGTGTTGACATCAAATAAAATTACGCGGGAAATGCATAGATCAGAAAGACCAAGAATGGTAGCATTTGATTGGTCAGTATATGAATAACACTGGAAGATTAGGTGAAATGATAAATATTGTTCAATTCTCTCTTAAAATATTTAGTAATATGCATGAGATTTCCATATTGTAGATTGATTCCATTATTCAATTTGTAGAATAATTTATGTTGGTTATATAACATAATGATATCAAATTCAAATTTTCAGATCAGCTAGTACCATCTCACACTACCGAGGGAAGTTTCAAATTATTTTAATATCAAACACAAAAATTTTAAGAAATGCGCATTATTTTCTGAATATTTAATAATGATTGAAAATATATTTATTTCGTTTTTGTCGATGGATCCTCGCACTCTTGTGTTGTGTTCAAAAGATTCGTCAGTTTGGACTCGGCAAAGAACTTATAACTGTACATTCTTTGGACTCGGTTAACCGGGAAAATACATCAATGGTGTACAGTACGGTTGTTGTGATGATCCTGTTGTGTAATTTCAAATAAATTATAATCTGTGTCTTTTTATTTCTTATAATAATTGACAAATTTCTGTTGATAAAGATTAAGGTAGATACTTCTCTGACTAGTTTTGGCATAACAACATGATTTTATATAACTTAACTCTCCAACGTGCCACCGGCATCACTCATGCTGTTCATGGAAACTTTGCTGGAACAAAACAACAAGAAATTGCTGTATCAAGAGGAAAGATATTGGAACTTTTGCGACCTGATCCAAACACTGGGAAAGTTCATACTCTGCTTACTGTAGAGATTTTCGGAGTTATTCGTTCTATGATGGGATTTCGCCTTACTGGAGGATCCAAAGGTAATGTACAGAAATTATTTATAGAACTAAACAGGTTAGATTAACTACTGTAGTAAAAGACTTGGTTAATTGTTTATAATAGTTCTCATGCAACCATCAAGAAATTTAAGTTTATGTTGAAATATTAAATTATTTAATCCTTGGTTTGTCACATTGTTAAATCCAAGAGAACTAATCAAGAGGTTTTTAATATTCCTGATAAAGTTAACAGATAAGAATATTTTTATTTTCATTGTTGAACATTTTCATCTGAGTGACACATAAACTGTTTTTCATATTAATAATTTTTATCTGTAATTTTAAAATTGTTTCTCACACTGAATCTTCACATTGGATAATAAATCTCTGTATGTGTTCTCTCGCTTTCACATCAGAAGAGTAAGTAAATAACAAAGTGTAAGTGTTTGGTACTATAAATATTTATTTATCCAAAATGAAAATTAGTTTTTGAGTTGAATTAAATTTTAATACAATAATTAGTTTTGCATTCTGTTTTATTTAAATGATACTGTGGTACTTCTTATAACATCACAGATATTTCACTGTATTCATTTACTCTGTTCAGTAATTCAATGTTATTTTCAGCTAATTTATTTTATTGTTTGATAAATTTATATCGGATAAGAACAATAGTACCTATTTGTTTAGAATGTGTATGACGAAGTTGCAACTTTTATGAAAATAGTAAGATATTAATTACAGCTGATTTAAAGAACCTGAAGCTAACACAATAAATGAAAATGAAAACTTCTAAAAGCATAAATAAAAAAATGCAATTCTTAAATATGGAAATACAATATGAAATAATAATACGAAGAAAAATTAGCCAATTTTTTCATTTCATACATAAACTGTATCAATGAGTAAAAGCATACTAGCTGTCTGTGGCGACCAGCTGGTTTGCCCATTTAAAATAGTTTTTATTTTTGTACTTTATGTTATTTACAGCATTCCCCATCGCAGTTTCACCTGCAAACCAAAATTTACTGCACCAATAAAATATTGTACATGAAATAATGAATTTTTCTCAGTAGCTTGTTCAGGACATGGCTTATCTTCCTCAATTATGAAGCTCCAACAACCACGATCCATCAGCACGACCTTCATGTCTTCCTTCCATGAGGTATAATTAGAATCATCCAACTTCGGGAATGCAAATGGCGAAGACTCCGCCGGCATATTCATCTTCCGATTTGCTTTATAGACTTCACAACAAACAGGCACAATCCTTTCGGTTTAATTTAAACAGCTGCAACTGGCGAAAAGGAGTACGGGATTGCACAGCCCATAATCACTGTTGGCATGTCGTGAGTGTAATATTGCAGAGTTAACGCAGATACCAGGCAGTTTAAAATACAAAATAGCTTTAATCCAGTTTACTTAAAAAGAAACATGCTGCTGTCTTGCAGCTTACACACTCACTGACAGCCATCCATTCGACTGCTTGCTTAAAAACACAAAAGAACAAAATATATAGATTGTAACAACCAATCAACTTCGACTAGTGCCGTAACTTCGGCTACGTCATGAAAATTAACCAATGAGATGCGTTTCATTCAGTGACTGAACAATTTCATTTGAATTTCCAATAGAATTCAACCTTTAAAAAATTTTTCATTCATTTTTAACAAGGAATATAAATATATCAAATCAATATAATCTTTTATATCAATATATACTACTTACCATACTACCTGTTTTCAAAAGTCAACTACATTCCAGCACTCAAAGTAACTGCCACTCAGTGTGAACATTAATTAGAAATATATATATATATTTCCTTGCTTCTAGCATACTTTGAAATATATCTATTAAATAATCTTTATTTTTTTAATATAATAAAATAAAGGTAATAAGTTTTCTTTTTTAAGTATGTAATAACAGTTGCTTCTGTTACTTGTAAGTTCCTTCTTTTTTTTTCTCTGCCTTTACATTGTGATAACTAAAATAGAGTGTTTATTGGTATTTGCTTTTCTGTTCAGATATTTTGCTTTTAACATATCTTGTATAATTTTTATATAAAGGTTTTTAATGAATCCCTGTTACTATAATTTTTTGATGTTGAAAAGTGCTGTTGATGTCATCTGATTATTCATTAATTAACTATATAACAAATAGTGATTTAGTTGAATGTCTGATTGCCAAATATTTGGCCAAATTTCAGGTAGAATACTGAATATTTGGCAGCCGAATATTCACTTTTTAAAAAACATTTCACTTCTGATTGTAAATAAAAAATTTCTTAAAAGTTGAGTAAATGTTAGATACTTTTGATGATACATGTACCTACTGAAATGCTATTCTAATGAAATATTCTTTGTTAAATATATTAAAAAGTATATTTTTTAAAAAATTATTATATCTTGAACTTATTCGATAAATATTCTGCAACAGGACCAAATACCAAATAATTGTTGAATATTCATTACATTCCTATAATTTTTTTTCTGTTACATTTATTATTGTTTGCTTATTTAATCTTTTTTTTTTTTTAGATTATCTTGTAATTGGCTCAGATTCTGGAAAAATTGTTATTTTAGAGTATAATGCTCAGAAGAATGTGTTTGAAAAGGTAAAAATATTATTGATTATGTTAGTGTGAAATAACTTAGTAAGAAAATCTTTTCAGCCAATCTTTCATTTGTATTAATTTTGGATACAATAATCTTTTACGTAATGAGGATAAGGTAAACTTTCAGTCTACGGTGCCCACTTGCTTCTCGCCAATTTTACATGGCGCAATTTGATTTGCTGGCGCCAAACACTGTTTGGGATGCGCAGTGCGCTTTTCATTGCTGTACTGCGCCCCAGTGGCAGAAACACCGCGACGCTGCGTCGTAGATTTTGGACAGTGTCTGCAGACTGTTTTGTAATTAAGTTTATCATGTGCTCATAAAATAAATCCTATCATGAAAATATCAAATTTATTAATCACACTTTCTAAAGAACTTAGCAAGTATTATAAAACTCACATTGCTAAAATATGCAATCCTCTCGCCCTCACGCAATCTTCGCCCCCCCCCCCCCTCTTTTTTGCCTATGCTGAATGGGCTTCCCTAGCTGACCTAGTGACTGCGATTTGACTTTGAAGTCCTCATATTGGTATTGGTCACAGTCAATGTTTTCTACTCGTTTCATTCCGATACGTTCCTGGCACAGAACTTTTGGTTTCTGGAAATAACACATGGTTTTTACTTTGAGATGGCTGCGTATATAGATAAAATTCGTTGTTTTGATTGCGATGCTACATGATTATGAAACAACTTAAAACAGCATTATTTACGCCAGCCTGAAAATAAACCTCCGAAGTTTCGATCGATATCTACGGCTGCAAATCAATCATTTTTTAAAAACGGAAGCGAAAAAAGAACAAATTCTGAAATTGATAAAGACGAGGAACGGATTTCAAGCCAGGATTGTCCCAATTTTAAGCATTCTAAGCATTAGTTAAGAAATATGGAATTCATTTTTATACACACTTTCAAAATGTATCTACATATGTTCAAATGCAAAATTCCATAAAATCAAAAGTTGTATCAAGAATTTCAGAGGAAGACAGTTCTGTTCTTCCTTGTTTTAAATAATAAACAATGATACTATGAAATCTTATATATGTATCATTTCAGAACAATTTATCAGTTTTCATATAAACCATTAAAATGCATATCAGGATAAATGTGCTAAAAAGTTTCAAAGTTTTTCTTTCGTAAAAAAAACAAAAACAATTATTTATTGCATTTTAAATTAAAAACATACATTAAGACATTTTTTGGCATACTTAATTTTTTTTACACTAAATAGGCGGCATAAATTTTTAAATAACATCTAACATATTGAAGAATATTTCATTTATATGAGCTAGTGATGTATTGTTTTGAAAAAATCACCAAAACAGAAAGACACCAAGTGCTGTGTTTAAAAAGGAAAAGTACCCAAATATAATTTTCTGCATAGGTATTTGTATAGTATGCTTAATATTACTTCTGAAACAACTTGATACTTCATTATTGTTAATTATCTGCCCAAAGAAAAGATTGATCTTCATATGCTTTTGTGTATTAATTTATACAATTATATTATACAAATAATAAATATATTATATGGTTTTTAATTTATGTTTGTCGTATTTTAATAGTTGTAGGTTGATATAAATATTTCAAAAAAAAGAAAGCAAAATATTTATAGTCGCGCACTATTTTGCAGACTATTTTTAAGAGACCCAACCTCCGTTGCAAACTATTGAAAAGTATTCTGCCACTGGGTACTGCGCATGCTTCATTTGAAAAGGAGCGATTGAGCACGCAATGGCTTCGGCATTTCAAACGCGTACCGGGCAATTTTTTTTAACTTAAAAAAACATCAGCGGCTTCGCTTTCTGCAACGCGGGACACTAGTAACTTCGCTTATTCATTGAGAGGCGGAAACACAGAATAACATACACAATTCTGAACCTAAAAGTGACTGAAAATGTTCTAAAACAAGAAAAGTGTAGTTAAAACTTCACATACCTACTTTGAATGCCCAATTGCTGTTTACACTTAGAACACTGGTATCCGCTTGCTAACAATTCCTGATCCAGATACTTCGAAAGGAAACCAATGCCATAATCAACAACAGCTGTACGAAATGCACGTAACAAAATGATAAAATCAGATGAAAATCAAACCGACAAAACAAATTCGATTGAATCGACCAATCAAATCAAACAGAACAAACCAATCAAAACGAATCGCAATATCGCGCCGTGCGCAAGCACCGATGAACAGATCAATTTCCGCGCATATCTCACTCGTTAAAATCAACATTGCGCAACCAAAACAAGTATCCTCTCTTCTCCATTCTTGGCGGCAGAGTTGGCGATCCTAAGAGGAACGAAGTAAGCGGGCACCGTAGACTGAAAGTTAACCGAGGATAAAATTGTTTTCATTCAATCGTTAAATCTTTTCTTGGTAATGTTTTATTTGTTTGTGATAAATATTCATTTTAAGGCAATCGCATCTAAAATGTTCCCTGTACTTTAATAATTATATTGTATGTTATTAAGAATATAAAAAGCTTTTATCAAAGGTATGCTGAAAATATTTAAGGTGCTTAACAATAAAAAAAAACTCGGATAAAGTGGTTCATTTAAAAGATATAAGCCTTACCTTTCGATTTACGTATTGATAAATAATGAATATACAAGCCTTTTGTACTGGGAGCTTCGTTGCATGCTTTTTTAGAGCAGGTTAATAATTCTCAAACTTCAAAGGTTACATTTTGAAAAGTAATGCACTAAATATTGGAAGAAATAAACTTGCTCGCCTTACAACTGTTTAGTCTTTAAAGTTATCTTCTATTATAATAAATCATTCTCACCTGGGGAATTTGAAACTTTGTCCTATTGTCAGGTATAGAGTATCTAATTCATGAATTTTCAAGGAATTAAATTTGAGACCTTTCAAATATTCGTGACACTTACCCAGAGGGATATCGATTTGTATTTTGCAGTAAAGAGATTGGATGGAGTATTAACTACGTAGTTATTAAAATCCTGCCTTATTTCGAAATCTCATACTTGCAAATAATTTAATTCACAAAAAAAAAATTAAATTTGAAAAAAAAAAAAAAAGATAAATTTGGCAAAAGAAAATTGTTTTGTAAACTTAAGCTTGAAATTGTAAGAAATTAAACTTGCATTTTTTTTTTCATTTTTTAAAGCCGAGTTGAGTTTTATACGTGTCTGATATACAAAGAGAAAATTATGTCGTCAAAATTCAGACCGAGTTTGACAAATCTTCATGTTTGTTAGACCTCCCTGAGTCTAGAAAACACAAAATTTTTGGGAATATGTCTGTCTGTGAACACGATAACTAATGAGGCTAGAAGGATGAAATTTGGTATGTGGTCTTTAAAGCATCAATTTTTTAAGTTTCTATCGGTGGACAAATCATCACGGGAAGTGTTCTGTCTGTCACAGTCCCTGCATGAACACTATAACTCAAAAGCTTGAATACTTCGTTGGATAAGAAATTTGTGGTTACACAGTTTTATGTGAATGGAGTCTACTTAAAGGCCAGGCCAAATCAATAAAGTTGACTGTCTGTTGGTCTGTATAATCGCATACTTGCAAAGACCATCCTATTGCTGGCTTAGATAAATAAAATTGAGTATGACGTTTACTAATATTAATTATATATAGAGTCTGTTACCCCAAATTTCATTTTGAATCAGTAAAAGAAAAGGCATTCAAATTGCATAATTAATTTCTAATCAGATTCTCCTGCTCTCTTTGTGCACTGAAGTATATTCTCTACCTTGAAGGATTACATCACACTTTGTTTTTTACTTTGCACACTGGGAAACAATCTCTGCATGACTAATATGGCAGTCTTCTCCTGTTTTCTCCCCTCTACTTTTGCAGACTTGTGCAAAATGGCCACAACAGTAGAAAATAAATCTGCTAAGTTTTAATACATCACATCTCTTTCAGTATGATTCTTCACCTAAATATTTTACTATCCTATAATCCTGACTGAAAAACAACTTCTGATAGTCTGGTCTGGAACCTGATAGGTTTCAATTTTTATCCAGCAGGGGAAGGCAGCATAAATCTTTTTTGAGAAATGCAAAGTTTGAGGAGGTCCTCCTGCTGGTTTTATTTGAATTAAGTCTAAAATTTTTAAAGTGGGTGGCCACTGTTATAGATTTTGTAAAATTCGAGGGTTGCAGTTTACTTACATGTCATTATAGAGGGTTTGCGGTTGTATTTTTTGCTGACAAGGGTAAAAAATACAAAAAACATATTTACGTAATTTGAGCGAGCTAATTCTTTTATTTTATGTTTTTTTTGTGAAATGTATATTGAGTTTCAAGGGGCCAGTTGAGCTTATGGACAGTGGGTTAAAAGACCACCAAATTTCATTTATCTAAAGTGCATTGCGTTTGAAATTATTATGTTTCACAGAAAGCATGCGATTACAGAAACCAAACGGAAAAACAGTTATGCAGTGAGGATTTTGTGGAATTTAATACAGACCACCATTCCCTAATTTTTAAAACTGTGCCAAATTTATCTATAAAAGCTGGCTAAAGTTTTGGAATTATGGTGTTCCTTAACTAGATCTAGCAAACCAGAATTTCCCCATTGGAGGGACTTTATCAAAATTGGTGGGGAAATACTCACTAATTCGTATTAAGTTCATATACCCAGATTCTTCTTTCTAGCTCCTAACTGTTTTGAGTTATTGTGTTCCTGACCGCAATTTATTTAATGTTTTCAGACTGAGGAGGTCTAAAAAAACGCAGAAATTCATTAAAATCCTGTTCTAATTACGATGAGCGATTCATCACTTCCTGCTATGTTTAATTTTACTAAGTCATAAAAGCGATCAAAACTTTCTACAGACAATTTTTTTTAACTGCAAAATCAAAGAATAGGGAAAAATTGCTTACCTATTCCAGAAATTAATCAGATTGCCTTTTCATTTTATAAATGTCTTGATTATCAGTGTATTCAAAACATTTTTTGGACGCTTTCACTTTACCAAATATAAAGGGAATTTAACTAACATAAAGCTGACACCTTTGCTGTTTTTCTGCTTAAAAATAAAATTGTAGATCTAATTCAAATATATCATACAGCTTGAAAACCAAATGAGTATCAATATTATCCATTAAAGTTCGGATTGAAAATAAAAATGTGTATACTCAATCAGAATTTTATTTAAAAAAATTGCTTTTCTAGTACAGCACACACACAAGATATTGTGATCAGCACATTGTCTGGTATGTGGTGGAGTTGAAATAGTTAATGCCTGAGACTACTGTCATTATTAGAAGAACTCTTCAAACTCGTTAATATAGCGGCATTAAGTTCATCATAGGTTTGTAACCGTATTAGTGGATTCTTGTCTATAGCATTTATTAAAATTTCCAAGCTCTTAATTGTATAAGAGTTACCAAAAGCAATACAATTCGAGGCATTTAGATTTGATCCTTATTGAAGAATGCATATCAGCAAACTATAACATCAAACAACTATTGCATAAATACAGTATCATTGGAAATAAAGCACTGATGTCTTTTCTTAGAAATGGTTTTGTGTTTTTTTACATTTTAAGGAAAAGAAATAAACATTTTCATGACTATTGAAATAAATAAACTTAAACTGCGGATATATCGGACTCTTAATAAGATAACTAAAAGTCTGATAAATCTATCTCAAACATTAAATTTAGTGTTGATATTATTCTTCACGTTTTCATATAAACCCAAAATTTTTCTCTAACAAAATACAATATTTTAAAACATAAAATAAGAATTTTCACCTTTTCTTTAAACATTTGTTTCAATGTTTGTTTCAAAGTGAATAAAAAAATAAATTGAATAATAATTATTTGAAAAATAATTGTTATTTTCAATTATTTCATTTTGATGAATTAAAATTCTAAATGAATTAAGCCTAGAAAACTAATCTAGAAAAAACTATTTATAGTTTTAAAAAATCCTGTAAAATTATTTTTTTCAATTCAAGTACTTCTCGCAGAGCGTAGCCCTCTTTTCCTTACCTCCTTGGCTTTTCAAATTTTCATGGCAGATAGGGTATGAAAGATGAAGGACCACAAAATCATTTTACTTAACATTCAGTTAAACATTGATGCATTGAAGCTGAAATCTTATATAACATAACTCTTACAGGAAAACACTTGAAACATAATACAATAGATTTCAATCCCAGGCTGACAATGGCTAGACATACAGAATCAAATGGACACACAACTAGAAAAATAATCAAAACTGTGCTTCTTTCACAGAAAGAAGACCTCCAAAACCCTAGACTATCATTTAAAATGCCCCCAGGAAAACCAAGAGAGAGTGTAGAGGTCACTTGGATCCTGTGGTATCTCTAATTTTGTGGCCATTTCTTATCAGCCTCATTATGTAGGCACTACCTCCCCAGCTAATCAATCAAGTCTCAAACCAAGGAAGGGGGAAGGAACCAGGAAAAATACGTTTCTCACACTTTAGAGACCAGTTCACAATGGGCGTACGTAAATATCAGGCTGAGCCCGGTTGTCTCATTACGTTGAAATCACGTGTTTCCCTTATAGAATCCAAAGGTAAAACATAAATCATTAGCAAACACTCAGAGGTTAAAAGCTCAAATCATTTTTTATACTTACTGGGATTTAGGTATCCCAGTCTGCATGAAGTGGTCTCAAGTCAGAGGACTACAGAAGTGTCTCCCACAGAATTTATGTAATGCTCTTGTGACATTTACTACAGGACTGAAGAGTCAATACATTTGATAACACCTCAAGTATTATTATAAATAAAAAAAAAATTTCTAAAAACAGAATTTAAAAGACACAGCGACTGAAATGTAGAACACTGAGTCTGTGGAATTTAAGCTCTGGCTGCAGATGTCCCTGTTTTATATACTTGCTTAACAGATTGATTTTAAATTCCTTTCATGAAATCTCAGTTGCGCACATATTCTGACATTGTAGAAGAAAATGAGTAAAATATAAAATAGATTTTTTTAAAAATAAAATAAATTCATTTAATTAAAATTAAGGTTAGCATATCGGCATTAATTTTACAGAGTTTGCCAAACACACTATTTAAAGACTAAAGGCTTTTTTTGAAATCAATAATATAGACCGTTTAAACATAGGTAACAGATCTATTAAAATTATTTTAATTAGGGCTAGTTATGAGAGAATGTTCACCTACTAGATTTTAGATTTCGGTTCATGTGTAAAGGGAATTAAGACTTTTGCTAATTTTTGTATGTGAAAATAGAACAAATTACGAACAAAGATGAATGAGCTTTCTGACATAGATAAATTCATTTAATGATGGAAAGAAACTATACAAGGGATATCGAAATTATTACAATATCTTTGTTTGAGTAAATAATGAGCAAAAATTGTAGACCCCCCCAAATTATACTTGAACTTGACTGTAAACTTTGATCAGATGTTTTAAATGTTTTCTAACATATGAACCTGCAGAAACAAACTTAGGTAGGCAGAAATTTTTAAATTTTCCCTATAGATTCATTGATATAGTATTAATCTTATTACAGGATAACTTATTTTTATCAATATTCATAAATTTACTTTCTTCGCGACTAGCCCCAGTAAATACATTTTTTAGCGGACTACAAGAGAACAAAGAATTGGTGCGCCAATCATTACAGCCTGCAGGTCAATGTATCTGGCTTCTGGAACTATCCTCAAACTTACTTTTTTGCAAATGTCTCTTGATGGACCACAAAATGAGCCAATACATGGATAAATGTTACAGTTAAAATAGCCCACAATATCAAATAATAATAACCATAAGATTGAAGTTTCAAAGACAAAAAATGATTTTAAAGGAAATATATTTACAAGCACTTAATATTTATTCTCAAAATCGAACATTAAAACCTGCACCAAATAGATTTACCTTTATATTCCCACTTTTCATTTGCAAAAAAAAAAAAAAACTCCTAGCAGAAAACACAGGAAGCTTTA
>BGPR01046945.1:0-11912 GCA_013235015.1 Araneus ventricosus
CTGTGTACTTCGTTCAGTTACGTATTGCTGGTAGAGCTAAATGTGCCAATGAAGTTTAATTTAATCATTGATATATAAAATGTCATTTCAAATCCATATAATCATTAAACGCTAGAATTTTGTTTAAGTTTTTTTCTTTATTATAGTTGTTTAATAATACTGAAGGGTGACAAAACAGTCGATGCTGACTTTTCTTTGACTTTTCATTTTTCATTTCTGCTACGCCAACCTATGCTTCGCAACTTACTGTTCAAGAAACACAGTATTATGTTCTTCAACTTTCCGAAGTTAATGTTTCAAAGTGTAAGGCGATTAGTATCATAGACTTATAATTTTTCCTAAGTGTTTACGGTTATAGTTAAATTTCTACGACTAAAAATTTACCAACTTTACACAGACAGAAATTTCGATTTGAAACCATTCAATTATGCTAATTTTTTACATGATAATGTTTATAGTCTGGTATACTATCTGTTACGGAGTGTGAGAAGGGGACGTGGCCATTTCTAACCAAAACTCAAAAGACGACGCAATGGACTGTAACTGGTTTTTATTGCTAAACATAAATCTCTGTGACCAACGCAAACTCAATGGCTCAAGCGAGCCTCACACGACGTGCGCTGATCACAGTCAAATTCACACTGATAAAGATACTGAAAACATAAGATACACACACAGACAAGACCGCTAGAGGGCGTAACAACTATTATGAGAAGTTAGACCGGGTGAGGCCGTAACACTATTTGTAAATTGAGACCTCCGTGGTGCAAAAATTGTTCAAAAACCTTTACAGAGTAGACCGCTCGACATAGAACTACCAAACTTTACTTAGGAAAATCTAAATTAAAAAACCATATTTCTTGAGCAGTAAGTTCTCACTAAAAAAGGGTATTAAAAATTTTAATTAGATTTTTAATTAAAAAGTAATCACAATTTTAACGAGTTTTCTCAATAGCTTCGAATAATATTATTACACAAAATCATTTTAACACCACTTTAAAATTTAAAAAAATGAGTTTTATGGTGAAACAATTTCTATTCCCGTACAATGTTTTTCTCCAATTTCAATAAATACAAAAAAATCGACGTTAGGCTGTCTCTGCGAAACGGCCGCTGGGATTGTGGGGCGGAGATTTACTTACCTTACTCAACTGTGACTTTCTGTGACTAAAGAAGCTCTATGCGACTATTAACTCTATAGTCTATCGTGACTATTAGTTTAGTGTGACTATGTGACTCTATCTATGTAAAATTCTTCGTGATTTTCAACAACTTTAAGACTCGACTGTGACTAAACCATAATTCCAAAATCTAAAATTCTTTTTGCAATTTTCTATGTTGAATTAAACTAAAACCAACTCTATATGTTATTTGGTTGCGGAGTTATAAGCGTTCAACCTTAGCACGAAATTCGACGTAATTCAACAATTCTTGAGTAATATTTCGCGTGAACTTCAAATCGATGAATGAATTGCCTTAGTCTGCGCGCGGGCGTATCGGTCGCTGTGACGTCATCACAATTTTTCGTGATTTTCACCAACTTTGCAGCTAGTCTGTGACTAAACCGTAACTACAAATTCTAAAAATATTTTTGCAATCTTCAATGTCTAAATGAAACTAAAACCAACTCTCTCTGTTATTTGGTTGCGGAGCTATATGCGTTTAAAAATACGACGAAAAGAGTCATAATTTTTTCCTTTCCAGACACACCATTAGACCACTACGGAGAGACGTAAGTCTAAGTCAAGAATATTTTTAAGTAAATTTAATAACAATACTTTTATTGTATAGTTGCTGCATTTATACACACGAGCGTTGCGATGATATTAAATATATTATTGTGTGCACATTATCGGTGCTATACATATAATTATGAGCAAATTTTTAAAATAAAATAAAGATAGACGAATCAAGTCTAAAACGTTATCATGCTACCATATTTCTGACTTGAGTTTCGAATCTCCATTGTATTTATTTTTTACCGTGTTGATCAGTACTGTTGAAATGTTGTATAGTAATTTAAATTCTTTGAAAAGATTTTGAAACTCTCCGATTCATTTATATGTGTTCACAGAATTAGTTACTGAAATTATTTTGAAACATTCTCTAGAATATAATTAATCAAACCAAAATGTGTTTATTAATGTTTTGTTTTATTTAAAATGGGAAATGGGTCGAAGGAATGATAATAATTTCGAAATATTTAAGAATAATGAAGTTTCAATACGCTTAGCTTAGAACAAAATAAATTCCTCTGGGGATTCCACGTACTATAGAATCACATTTTTCAAATCTCAAACAAACGATTACAGCTCAAGTTTCAAAGGAAACCAATAATTATCACTGAATTACATGACGCAATACAAATAAAATTACTGAAGGTTATAGCAGCTGAACGTGCTGTTGCATTTCTACATAACTCTAACAATAAAGAATGCACACAATGAGTCTTAAATATATTTTGAAAAATAACTTTCGTTTGAATGAATGAAGATTTACAGGAAGAGAAAATGATTTCATTTCCTTTATTACTACAGTCGGACCTCTATTTAACGAACCTCTATTTTGCGAACTTTTTCTTGGAACCAAGAACATTTTGCGAATTTCTTCGTAAAATAACCTCCAAATAGCGAAGTGCATTCTCTATTTAATGAACTTTTTCTTGTGATCCAATATTTTTTTTTCTCTCTATTTCTCAAAATATTTCTAAACATTTCAAATTTATTCTTTCTTTTAACACAATTTATGGTGATCAATGACCTTGAAGCTGAAAAATGTCGAAGTGAACGAGCATCAAAGAAAAAAAATTAATTCTTCATGAGATGGATAAAGGCTTGAGAAACCAGCGGGAGTGTTCTCCCCTAAACTTTCTCGTATACTTCTCGAAAAAGGTGCTGTTTCCCCTCCCCCCGAGTGGATAAAAAATTCGAACCTATTGTAACCCAGGATCCAAAGACTATCGGAAAATATTTAGGTAAAAAATCAAATTCGAAGAGATGCGTTCCGATTAAATGCATACCGATTTCTACTCTTTCTTCGCTCAAGGACAATCCTTCCGCGTGCACAGATTGCTACCAAGTACGCATGCCCATGGAGAACGGATGAAAAAAAAAGCGCCAAGCAGGAGTCAATAAATATCGTGCACAGAAGATTGCGTCCAATACGCATGCGTGTGGAGACAGCGGACTCGTTGGAGATGCGCTTATACAGACCGACAGACAGTCAACCTTTTGACGGATTTGGCCCACAATCTGATACGGACCTACATTCATGACGATAAAACTGTGTACGAAATTTTATCCATCTAGCTATTCAAGTTTTTGAATTATAGCGTTCGCATGACCGCGGACATACAGACAGACTTCCCGCTGACGGATTTTGTCCAAAATTTGATAGAAACCTACAAATTATGTTTAAAGACTACATACCAAGTTTCATCCCTTTATCTCTAATAGTTTCCGAGTTATCGTGTTCACAGACACACACACACACAGACATACAGACAGACATAATTCCAAAATTGTGTTTTTCGGACTCAGGGAGGTCTAAAACGTGGAGATTCGTCAAAATCTCGAGTTCGAATTTTTTGACGATTACAATACTTTCTCTTTGTATACTTCGTATACGAGAAAGTAAAAAAGGATATTGCTTTAAAATTTGGTATTTCTCCAAACAGCTTATCAACCATAATAAAAAAATCGTGATATGATACAAAATTATGATTCATCGAATTCTTGTTCAAAACGTTTAAAAGCATGTGTCTATGAAGGTGTGGATGAGGCAGTTTAGAAGTGGACAGTATGAAAAAAACAATGCAGCAATGAATTGCGATGAAGACGAAGATGGAAATTATCATGATGCAGAAATCAACAAACCTTCGTATGATGAAATGCTAAAATTCATTAATTTTAATATAAAATTATTTTTTAAATTGAAAATACAGTGTATTCCCGGACAATGTTTTGTTTTATTCTTGTTTTCCTTGCAGATTTCTTTTTGTTGGGTGAAATATATAAAACAAATAGATATTAATTTACAAAATAAAGGTGTGATTAATTACTTTTTAATAATATTTAGTGTTTATGAATTTAAAATCTTGTTGCGTAGTTTAAAGTATTTTAAAAGGTGAATCTCTATTTAACGAATTTTCCATATAACGAACTTTTTTTCGGGATTTAGCGACTTCATCAAATAGAGGTCCGACTGTATTTCGAAGAGAGAAGAATCGTCAACTTCCGAAATTTGAGTTATGATGAAATATCCGATGGTCATTCCATTGGGTTTTTTTCCGTTGATTGTTTGATAGACCTGTATATGGACACAGTTATGCAATAGTGAATCAACATCAAATTATATGCAGGTGCAGGGGAGGCTCGTGTATAGGGGCTGCGAAACTGCAGCACCCCCATCTTTTTTCAGTGTATAAATTTAATTAATTATTTATTTAGTTTTGCATGCAATATCCGAATCCATCAATAAAACTAAATTTGACGCTTTCATCTGAGCCGAACATCTGGGAAAAAAATAAGGTTACTTCACAAGAATTTTCCCCTTCCGATGTCTTCTCAGGAAGCTTTTCCCCCTTCGGGAACTATAAAATCCCTTTGCACCGATTGCTTCTACTCGAGCATGCGCATTTGTAATGTGATCTCAAAACTTTTTTCTCAGTAGGCATTTAACTAAGCAGAGAACTGTCCACGTGGTAGCACCGCGAGATAGGGAATAACGATTCCCTATTCGGCGAGACAGGGAATAAATGGTTTTTTGACTGCGGAAAAATGTGTCACGGGATGAAATTTGAAAATAAATTCCTTTGAAAATGAATAATAAAGGAAAATGAAGAAATAATTAATGATAAATTAAAAAATTACTTCAAAAATTATCGTAGATAAATGTGAAGGATTTTTTTTTCGCATTCAATGTAATTTTTTAAACAGATTTTACTTCTAAATGTCGATAAGTCTAAAAGGAGTGGATTGCAAAATTTAAGCAACCCCAATATTATTGTGCGCGATATATTCATGGTCGTAAAGAAGCTCTGCCTTAGGGAGTAGCTTAAAGAAACATACATTTTTAATGAATATCAAATACAACGCTCTAGAGCCTGTGTTAGCCGCTCAGAACGAAATGTAGGAAGTTTAAATTAATATAACTTCTCAAAGGGCTTCAGTATGAGCATTCACATTGAAAAGCACCACAGGCCACTTATAGATAGGTATAATACCATAAATCAACCATTTTTTCTTTCTTTCTCGAATTCATAATATACAAAAAGAAAGCATTGTAACTGCTAAAATTTTCAACCTCTAGGTTTTGAGAAATCGATACGTTTTAGAGCTTCCTGAGTCTCTCTCTTCCTCCCACCCACACTAAAAAAAAAAGGAAATTTCGTCTGTCTGCCCGTGTGTGTATGAACATTACAATTCAAACCAGCGGGAGTGTTCTCCCCTAAACTTTCTCGTATACTTCCCCAGAAAGGTCCTGTCTCCCCCACGGCATGGATAAAAAAATTCAATTTCTCTTTGCTTACTTCGTATACGAGAAAGTAAAAACAACTTGAGGAATGAAACGTGGGATGAGATCTCAACACCAAATTCGTGAATCTAGTAAATTTTGGACGATATCCATCAAAGAAATTCTGTTTTTTACCTGACCGTGAGTGTCTTCATGTCATTTGATGGTCATACCAATATTGTGGAAAACGATATTGGTCATTTCGCTGAAACAAAACCAGAAGTGCCGATTTTATTTTAAGTAGTTTTGTTAATATCTATAAATAATACCTTTATCCCTATATATGTATTTATTTTAACTTAGAGCTTTCAATGATTTTTTTTCATGTTCAGTCGATTCTCTAAATCCTTATAAATGAGAATAAGAGATGTAGCAAAAATAATTGTGAAAAATCATTTTAAAAATTCTTATTTATTGTTAGTTAAAAATTAGTAATTTCTAAATTAAAATTTCTTTACTAAAAATAATTTGAAGTAAAAAAATCTAATAAAAGTTTTTTATTAATTAAGTATTAAGCTATTGAAAATTAGCTAAAAAGGTCCTAATTTAAGATATGCAGAAATCATTAGTAGGCAGTGTAGAACGTTGCAGCACCCACCCCCACGGTGATTTAGCAAGAGTCGCCACTGTGTAGGTGTTCACTCTAAATGTGTTCCGATAGCAAATTTCTAAACTGTTAGAGATAGGCTAAAAGTTCCAATTGGGGAAATGCTCGAAACAACTTAAAGAATTATGTTTTATGTTGTATGAGTCAATAAACGTACTGCTGAAAAAATTTAGAAGCCTAAATTTTTATGTAGTCCCTAGGGCCTATCGGTCATATTTAGAAAAATATTCTTTAGACACTAACATTTTAAAGACAAAAATGCGATTAAAAATGATAGAGTTATAAAGCTATGAAGAGACGATTTTAGACCATTTCAAAGATCTCCTCAATAACGATCTGCCAATCAACGAGAAGTACTTGTTTGAGACGGCCATTGATTGACTTAAAATAATAAAATTCAAAGCTTCATAACTCGGTCAGAACTTGTCACAGAACAATAAAACGTCTTTTGTTTAAGATACAGAGTATAAAGAATATTTTACTAAATATGACTTATAGAAAAGGGGGGATGTATAAAAATTAAGATTTCGTAATTTTCTGAACAGTACATTTGTTGACTCAAAAAACTTAAAACATAATTTTTGTTGTTATTTAAAGCATTGTTCTAATTGGAAGTATATAACTATCTCTAACGGTTTAGAAATTGGCTGTTAGATTAGAATGGAAGTATTATGTATTAACGTGTAAATCACGATCAACAGGTTCTAGCACGAACCTGTGGAAATTATTGATCGAGAAAATACAACCCAAATATCTTTATTAGATGTGGACACACTGAAAAGGATGAAACATATCAAAACACGAAAAACACGTTATATGCTCAGTATCGGAACAGCGTTCTACATCGAGTCGAAACATAGTCACGTCACTTTATCACTAATCCGTTATACTCAGAATGACTTCACTTCGCAAAGACGCAATAGAAGGTCCTGTTTAGTAATCAGCTATTTCATGCTGGACATTACTTTATAATTAAAATCACATTTCATTTCTTCAAAGTGACCATTCATTAGTCGAAAAAAATTAAATTCACAGCTCTATAAGTCGGTCAGTTTTAGTTGCAGAAGAGTGGAACTTATTTTGTTAAAAATTTTAGTGCGTCAAGAACGTATTTCACTAAAAATGATTAATAGGATGAGGATATTGTATAAAAATGTAAACTTTGTAATTTTTACAGAAGTAAATTGATTGATTTAAAAAACATAAAATATGTTTCTTTACATCATTTTGAGCATTTTGCCAACTATGCCTATCTCTAACGGTTTAGAAATTAGCTATTGGGCCACGTTTAGAGTGGGTACCCTGTATATTTTTAGGTATTGGTCCACGTTTAGAGTGAGTACCTGTATATTTTCAGGTATTGTGCCACGTTTAGAGTGGGTACCTTGTTTATCTTCAGGTATTGTGCTACGTTTATGTGGGTACTGCTATATTTTTTGCATTAAATAATGTTTAGAGTGGGCACTCTGTATATTTTCAGGCACAGCCACGTTTAGAGTGGATACCTCTGTGTATTTTCAGGCATTGGGCCATGTCGAGTGGGTACCCTGTATATTTCAGGTATTGTGCCATCAGTTTAGAGTGGGTGTTCCTGTGTATTTTCAGGTATTGGGCCACAATTAGAGTGGGTACCCTGTATATTTTCAGGTATTGGGCCACGTTTAGAGTGGGTACCCTGTATATTTTCAAGTATAGCTGTTTTGGTAAAATGTAATAGAAACCAACGACAGTATTCTCCTCTCATACTATCACAATATGGAGTGTTTTATGTTTAGCTTCATAGTACTGTGAAGAGAATCGACTATGCATTTTAGACGTTATCTCTTTGATCAATTGGGTCCAAAGTTTTATGTACGTGGGATCCCGCCCACACACCGTCAAGAATGCCGTGTGGAGCTGAAGTTTAGAGTCACTGGTTGGCAACGCTCTACAAGCTGACGTCACGTCACATGACAGATCCCTCACTAATGCTTGTAACAGATATTGTTGTTCGATTGCGCGACGGAGCGCGATGCCTGAACTGCCTATAATGATTTAACTTAATTTGATGTAAAGGGCAGCAACCTCCTCCTAATGAGTTTTATCTTCTTTCTTTAATGTTTGTGCCGTCTTAAATGTACTTCTTGTCTCAAATGGTTAAAATCACACACCTGTGTTTTATTTGACTTCGTTTCACCTCACATGGGAGCTGGGCAAGGACGCTTCTGCTTACAGATTAGAATACTACAACATTGGCAACACAACTCTAGAAGGAAGAAATTAACAACTAGGGGACAAACACTGACTAGCCTTTTAAAACCGACAGTAAGAGATGACGCATGCGCAGAATCATAAAAGTTTTAACCGGGCCATGGCAAGTCTCTGTCCGAACTGGACAGCGACATCTTACTGTCGGTTTTACTGTTCGCGTGTAAACCTCGCTATTTTCAGGGCTTATGATGGAAGTGCCCCCTCCCCGAAGGACCAAGGCCAACGGCCTAGACAGGATGTGGCGAAGATGCAGAGAAAAATCACTTACACTAGAGCAAAACACCAGGGAACGGGAATACTCTTTCTATTTTTTATTTATACAATAAATCCTTTTTTTATTTTTCCTTTTCCAAGTTTTGTTGTATGTATGAGTGAGAGGAAGGATGAATGAATGTGGCGAATAGAGATGAATGAATGGAAATTTAATTGGACATAACTAATATAATATTCACTTTCAGCCTTAATTCTTAATTACTTACTCGGAAAATTTAGTTAATTAGGTCTACTTCAATTTTTTAAGTCGAGGTTAACGGTGTTACCTGCCAGGAGATTGTGAACCTAGAGTTCGTGTGCTCCGTAAAAAGCATTCATCGCTGGTGTGTGAGAGCTAGGCATCCATCCTATATACATATCAATAATATGGTATCAAGTAGATACCGAATTTCTTTCACGTTGTTTAATGTGTCTTTGAGTTACGGTGTTCATATACACACATATAGACAAACAAACTGAATGTCTACCCTTTGACTGATTTAATTCAACATTAGAAAATGATCTATAATTTCGGTATGAAGATCACATAGAAAATTCAAACATTTAGCTTGTTGCGTTTTTACTTTGACGTTTATAATAGAAATACCGACAGACCAGTTAGTTCTTCAATGGATATGGTTAAATATCTGATAACTATCTACAATTTCTGTGAAAACCCTATATATGCCAAATTTCACGTATGTAGATTGATGCTGGAAAATTGGTAATTTATTTGTGAATATGAGAGATTTTGAGATGTGTTCGCATGCACACGGACGGACAGACTAACAGACTTTCTGTTGACGGAAAAATTTAACCGAAATCTTTTAATTTCTACGCAGAAGCTATTTCAATCAAATGCCATCCGTCTAGCTTGCTGCGTTTTTAAGTTATTGTGTTCCTACCGAATATTTAACCGAAATCTTGTAATTTCTACGCAAAAGCTATCTCAATCAAAAGCCATCCCTATAGCTTGCTGCGTTTTTAAGTTATTGTGTTCTGACCGAATATTTAACCGAAATCTTGTAATTTCTACTCAAAAACTATTTCTATCAAATGCCATCCCTATAGCTTGCTGCGTTTTTAAGTTATTGTGTTCCGACCGAATATTTAACCGAAATCTTGTAATTTCTACGCAGAAGCTATTTCTATCAAATGCCATCCCTCTAGCTTGCTGCGTTTTTAAGTTATTGTGTTCCGACACACAGAAAAACATAATTTGTCTCATTTGCGTCATTTGTTTGAATTTTTTGAAAACAAAATTCTTTTACTTTTAATCCTCAAGGGAAGTCTAAGCCGTCCAACTCGCTTCGTTTCGAAAGTGTTGAGACTTGTTCACAAACATTGTATCAAAACAACGATTTAAAAAAAATGCGCAGTTAGAAGGTTTAATCATTATTTTGTTCGGTTTCTCTGAAAGAAGTTTTTAGTAGACAAAGGTAATTTTTAATAATTCTATAATTTGCCATTTTGAGAATTTCTTCAATGTATTTTTGAAATCAGTGACTTTACAGTGACATTGATGACATTTCGGGGTACAAGATAAATCAAAATGGTACAATTATTGGCATTTTCAAGTCCATTATATTTTGTATTATCTTTTAAATAAAGTGAAACATGATTCTAAAGAGATTAGAGTTAGTTTAGTTATATTAACGTTCCGTTTTGAAGCAACACGAGTTATTTTGGGACGGGCGTCGTAACCTTGAACCGCGGTCAGAAGGCGAGGACGACACCTTAAAATATCTTTTTATATTTAAAATGTGTAATTATTTTATCTAGGTATTAAAATTGTGAAATAAAAAAATGTTAAATACGAAACAATGCATATTTTGCAGCTTTATCTTATATATATATATTTTTATCAATTTTAACATAATGCGTACGGTAGTTCAAACCGTGAATATAATGAAAATGCCAAAGAATAATATTTTTAATTTTCACTTAATTTCACTACAATTAACTAATTTCAACTTAAAATCATATCATAGGTAAATATCACGGGTTTTCAGAATCAAAGCATAAAATACATTTCAATGTTAGTAGCATTCATATTTTTAACCCCTAACCGCCACCGCTTGACAGTGGCCTATTGCTTTTATTAACTTGAAACAGCTATCATATTTTAGAGGGTATGGATTAGACCAATGGTTCTCAAACTGTACGCGTACCATAGCGGTACGCGAAATCGAATTTAGTAATGGTGGAATCAAGAAAATATAAGGAATTAAAAAAAGTTCCAGAAATTTGTTTCCCCAATTGGGAATACTTGCTGTTTAATAACTATATCACTTGAATAGTTGATTATTACGAAGTGTAATTTTTAGCTGTCCTTATAAGTTAATGTGAAATTATGATGATACTGGTTTCATTTGTTTTGGCGTTGTAAAAATGGAATAAAATGTAAAATCAAAAACATGTCCTTCAAATGTTATTAATTTAGGTCATTTGACTCTTAAGCTTACCTAAGCCCTTAACATTATTGATAAAAATTTCTTTTCATAGATGGATGGTTGGGTGTAAGGGGTGGAGGTGGATATGACACTAAGGGGTAAGCGAAAATAAAAAAGATTAATCAAGGGTGCGCGAAGGAAAAAAGGTTGGGAACCCCTGGATTAGACAAAGACTGTGTTCTTTTAAGGAGATATCTCACAATTATTCCTTATTTATTTCTCGTAAAAAATAATAAATAAATAAATAAGCAGAGTCGGAATGGCATTCCAGCTCTTTGGAATATTTGAAATTTAATTTATTGTTCTCCGAAAAAGAATTTTTCGGTTCGATTTAGAGTGAGCGATTTGAACTTTATAGCTCAATTAAAATGGAATCGGTTTCATTTAAAAAATTTCATTAAATAATTTATGGATTTAGTGGCACTATTGTTGCTTGACGACTTTTGAGTTTGATTTTTTTAAACTTAAGTAGATTTCTCATATAATACAGCGATTTCGAGAACATCGTAGTTTATTCATGGCCGAAATAGTAATAGTTTGAAAATACTTAATCGATTGAGCTGCTGATCCTCTTTTTAAGGGCGGCAAATGCTAAAAAATACTTGATTCAACACTGCTCTAGATTTTTATCGTGAGATCTGCAAGATCTTAGGTTGGTCGTTGTAACAAATCGTTACGAATCTAGGGTATTTTTTTCAAAGGATTTAATTGAGGCTAATTTATTAAGTGTCAAAACAAGTTTAATTCTTAGATCATTAGGCAACACTTTTCGTCTTACATACTAAGCGGCATTCAAAATATTATCAGCTTAATGATGAAGCTCATTTCCAATCACA